>VZTT01030408.1:18346-47288 GCA_013400855.1 Buphagus erythrorhynchus | reverse complement strand
AAAAAAAAAAAAAAAAAAACAAACTAAATTTGGATTTAAAAGGTACTTTATTTTGAAGAATTTAAAGAAGTCATGTTTTCCTTTCTCTTGGATACTTGACATGTTTTGAGTGGGGAATACAACATTATTACAACAGAAAGAATAAAGAGAAAAGGAGGGGGTTTACAGTGATGATTACATTATTTTCCCTCAGGTTACTGTGAAACTGAATAATGGAATCAGGGATTTTTCAACTTCAGTGACACTGAAACAGAGTCTCTGCGATGGCAGGTGGCATCGAATTGCAGGTCAGTACAAGGTGATCATCCCCTAATTAAGGTAACAAAGCCCATCTCTTGCTCCCCAGATATCCATCTCCATGGGCTAGAGCACTGGCAGTGCACAAGTGTTTTCAGTTCTTTTCACCTGCCAAGACCCAAGTTTGTATGAAAGACACGGTCTTATTTATCCCTCAGACACAGAATTGTAGAGTTTCCTGGGAGGACAAGCACAGGTTCCTACAAAGGAAGAACAAAGATGGAAGCTCCTTGTTCAAAGAACAGAAAGCAGCCTAGCTGAAATGCTGGCAACCTGTCCTAATTCATGTACCAGATTATATTCTTCCTTTCCCAATTAGAGGTTAACTAAGTTGATAGAATGCAGTAGGTACAAGTATATGCTGCTCTTAAAAGTCAAATAGCAGGAAAGATGTGGGGAACCTTTTGCTCACAATAGAGAGATGTCTACAGCTGGGATTTTGCCTCTGTGCCAGACAGTCATCCTTCTTTCCTGGTTTTGAAAGTCAAAAAGTACTTCTAAGGCCTGGGTACTTTGAACTGCTTCATCTTCCTGTCTAGATGCTGACTTAGGATGTCTTCCACTGTCACTGTAGAAGCAATCTGAGTCTGTACCCTTTCCACAGGCATTCTGGTTCCCTTCTGAAGGAAATCCAGGCACACAAGCAAGAGAGAAGCCTTACTGCATTCTAATACATCCCCGGTTGGGAGCAATTGGGCAAACAGTTTTTTTAATCCACAAGCCATTGTATGGTCATAACCTGGAGCCTAAACTCTGCCACAGTGATCAAGAGCCCCACTCAAAAGCACCCTTGCTCCACTGTATCTTCCATTTGCCCTGCTCTATGCTCTATGCCAGAATCCACCCACAAACCATCACTGATGGCTCACACCCAATCTAGCAAACACTAAATCAACTACTCACACCAAACAGGTAACTCCTGTCTGTCATTGAAAACTCATGTGCTGTTTGTCACTGACCCCTGTTCCTCCTCCTTTCAGTGATTAGAGATGCAAATGTGGTGCAGCTGGATGTCGACTCTGAAGTCAACCATGTGGTAGGGCCGCTGAATCCAAAGGCAATTGACCACAGGGAGCCAGTGTTTATTGGAGGTGTACCAGGTACGTTTCTGGTATCTTTGTGGTACATTGGTCTTAGATTTCAACCCTGCTTCCAGAGAAAGCATAACATTTTCATCTCAAAAAAGAACAAAATATGTGAACAACCTGGTAAAATTCAAAGGCTTGAGCTGATCAGAAATGTTCTGCCTCAAGTTCTCAAAGAAAAAGATGTGCTGCTTCATTGAAATTAAAACATTCACAGCTGCTGGAGGGTAAGGTATGGATTCAGAAGAGAAGTCAGCCAACTACAAACAGAATTTCTTTTTTTCTCTTTTTACCTTCCCATGTGGGCTTACTGGATTTTAAAAAGTGATTTATTTATGGGATTGGAAACTTGCTGTCACTGTAACTGGAGTCCCAGGGTTTAGTTGCTGGTAGGCTTCTTTCCTCTTCTTCAAGCAATGACATCTTTGAACACAAGACAAAACATGGAGTTTCTTTTACTGACTAGGGGTTTCTATTAGACAGATTTCTGCTCCTGTGTATTTGTGACTCACAGACCATCTGTGTAGCACGGGCCAAGATTACTACATTTTCTTCCCTTATTCAACAGACAGAGCTACTCTGTTGGGGTTCATATACAAACTGTAATCAACACTACGTGATTCAATTTTTAAGTCAACTCCAGTACATTTCTCATTGAAAACATGCAGTATTATTTCTCTGAGCCTTGCATGTCAATCATTAACAGCTCTAACTACAAAATTCATTATAATGCTTATCTTGGATTAGTGGCTTGAGTGCATCGTGTTCACATCCATCCCACACTACCAGGAGGCAAAATGAGCCTAAAGGGAATAATAAAATCTATGCACAGATGCCTGCTCACTCTTTAAATCCAAACTGGAATTTTATTAGGACAGAACTCTTCCCAGAGAGGTAACATAAAGGGGTAATTGCAAATGCTGTTCTGCTTCATAATAGAGCCTTATATTTCTACATTAATTATAGAATACTAAAGCAATGCCATACATTGGCTCTATAATGCTATTATCAGCCTGGCACAGGAAACCCTTACACAGAACTTCACAACAACAAAGAAGATATAATACTAAATAATGCCATGCAGATACAGCAAACTGGATGCAAACTAACAAATCAGACATAGATGACAATACATGTGATGTTAAATTACAAAAACAGACACTGGGACTCATCTACTCTGTAACTTAAAAGAAAATGTAGTTGTCATAAAATGCAAAATTGTGTCTCTATTGATTGTATCGAGAGTTTTACATAACTATAGGTAACTAACCACATTTTAATGGCCTCTAGGACACTGGCAGTAGGCCAGTTGCTTTAAAAGAAGATTCAGAAGAGCTGCACTTAGTAGCAAAGTTAAAAGATTCTACCACCAAACTGATTACTTTGCCCATCATGAGCTCTAAATTTTTACTTATTTAATTTTTTTAATCTCCTTCTTCCAGAGTCTCTGCTAACATCAAGCCTGACTACACGAAATTCCTTCATTGGCTGCATTCGTAACTTCATGATTGATGAAAAGCCAGTGAGTTTTAGTAAAGCAGCTTTGGTTAGTGGTGCTGTAAGCATTAACACCTGTCCAGCAGACTGATAGTGCACTGCATCGATTCTGAAAAGTTCCTTAGACCACAGAAAGAAAAATAGAACAAAATAAACCATGTCCAGCAAGACAAGAAGAATGAAAATATCACAGCTACATCTACAGAAAGCAGGTGGAAGGGGTCACTTCTAATATTTACACACCAACAAAAATCACTGAAGAATAAAAGCTGTTGCTTCTGCACTTCTCTTAATATACCACAAGAGTGAGCTTTACCATTTCTTATAGTGTATGTGTGGCCAGTCTGTTACATGAAAATATGAGATTATAAAAGAAATTAAAAAGATATTAAATATGTTAATTTCAAAATAGATCCTCTACATTATTTCATTCCATATCTTAGTCACCTTTTGTTTCACAGAAAAAGATCTGCTAATGCACATTAAAGAATAAAGCTAGATAATAGATGTACATCGCAAATACTGTTCAAAGATCTTAGTGTATATTTTTAATTTTCCAACTCACTTATATATTCCTCAAGTAAAATGGAGGGAAGAGAGTATACTAATTATATAAGCTTACAAACACTTAAAAAATAAAATTTTTATTCCATTTCTAGACTTCATGGATATGTTCTAGCACAATATGAAGAGAGGATGTATATCTTTTAAGATAGATGCTTTATATATATACTCATTTACCTAAACTAGGTAATTTTAAAGTAATGCTTGCCTTAGACACAATTCCGAATTTCAAGTTTTTTTTCTGAATTTTTAAATGCACTTACATACAAATACAGCACTAAATTCACAATCTCATTGTGGTCTCATTTGCACTAATATTACACAAGTAAACATGAAGCTTAGAAAGCAGAATCACAGTCAGTTTCAGGTGACCCCCTTATCATAAAAAACCATCACTTCCCCATGAGACTCCTGCAGGACTTCAGTTTACAGTAGTAATCCTCAAACAAGGAACATGTTCCTTTGGAAGATATGCTGCAGCAGAGGAACCAAGAGTGAAATAGGAAGATATAAACAGAAGGCAAAAGGCTGCAAATCTGAGCTATGTTATAACCATAAAAGGTAGATGGAAGTTAATGATAGGCTTCAACTCACAGTAGGCTTGCATGCAAAATAGATACAAGTCACTTGCAAAACTTAGTCCCTTCAGTCATCACCTACAAAGAATCAAAGCCATTTAGCTTTCTTTTCTTTAAAGAAAAAAGTAATGTTAAAGCAAGTTTTATGGTTGCTGAGCAAATCATTGTTGGAACCAACTCAAAACATGACCAGCTGCAAAGCAGGAAACTATGAAATGCGAAAATAAAGGACGACACCCTAGGGACTAAAAATTAATAGGAATTCATCTGGAAAACACAGAAATGAAAACTGGAATCCAAAGATTTTGAAAGCATGGACAGATGGAAGAACCACTAGAATAAGATACATATGTAAGCGCTAATCAGCAGCTTCCCTACTCCTCTCAGTAGGGTGAAAAAAGGGTTTTGACACACTGCAGCAGACTTGGCTTACTCTGGATAAAGATCTGCAACCTCTGGATACACAGAACTCTCCAGCAGCTGGGACCCCATCACGGACTCTCCACTTGTCTCTAGAGTCCAGTGTTGGGTGGTAAGTGACCATGGTGTGGCTCCAGTAGCCATTGCCTCTCCTTTCACCAGCCTTGTCATCTCTGCTCGTACGTTCAGCCCCATTCCTGTTCTGCTTGCATTCTCCTGAACACATCCCCCTTTCTCCTCCCTGAAGCTCTCAGGCAATATGCTCCAAGGACTGATTCCCTTTCCAACTCTAAGCTTACAGATGCCCCCTTCACACGGGAGTGATATATGGATTCTTCTTTTCATCACTCCAAAGCCCACTGTTCATACCTGAGAAGCAAGCAGTTAGAGTATCCCTCTGCAGTCTGTCTGGATCAGGCATGGATCCCTAAACCCAGTTGCCTTCAAATGCCATCTTTGTCTCAGGCACCAAAACAAGCTGAGTATGCTTACTCAGCTTTTTTCTGCTCCCAGCTACTATGCAGAAGTAGAACAGAAAATTTAGGGCTTTTGCTTTGGGAATTTTTTTTTATTGGTGTTGAGGGCGAATGTCCTCAGATCAGTGAGCTGGGTTCCCAGTGGTTACAGAGGCCATGGATGGTATCAGAGCAATACAGCTGAGAACAGGGATAAAAAGAAGTCTCTTTCCTCCCAGTGCCAGTGAGTTGTAAGATTGGCTCAAAACAGCTCATGACACCACAACCTGAGCTAAGCTTCCTCAGGCCCTGGTCTCCAGGACCCTATTGCTGAAGAGAAAAGAACAGCAGATTCCCTGCTTAGATAGGTTGGTTACAAGGATTACTGAAATTCCTTTTGAGTTGCCTGCAGCTGTTCAGCAGAGATAGCCAGGAATAGCAAATGCTTGTGCCCTCTAAGAGCATCAGAGTTTAGTGAATGCTGGTATTAAGTGGAGCATTGTACTGGTACACACATACTCAGAATGCTTTTCTGTCTCACACCTACTTCAAACCAAAGCACATTTTCTCATATCCACATCCAAGTTCTGTGAATAAACAATATTTCTCTTAGCCATATTTGCTGCAATGTGATTTGGTTTCATTCTGTGGATTTTCACTTAAGAATAACTTTTCTGATTTAATCAGTCCTTTGCATACTTTGTATATGGAAAACTAAAAATACACTTAAACAGTATGTGAATAAAAACCAATTAAAATTCATAAACTGCTACTATCCAATTTATTTCTCTTTACTATATCACCAGCTAATCAAACACAGCACTATTTTCAAGGATGTCTTCCTCAATTTTCCCTTCTATGCTTCAGAGGGGTGGGTTTTCCTTCTGCACAACAGGATATCCAAAGAAAAACACTATAAACCAGAGGATACTTGCAGACTAAGGAGAGAGCAGAAAATAATGCAAATTTCCCTGGCCCCAACACCCACATAGACCTTAAAATTACCATTTCATACATGCCAAAGAAAGCCAGTATGTGATGCATTATATTGCACATACCTCTGCACTCATTTCAAGGCTGCTGGTGTTTAAGAGAAGGCAACTGCCTAAGCAGAAATCTCCCCAGAATTCAATTTGACTTCTGTATCTATCTTAAAATTATAGCTTCAAAGTACAAGCCCTTCATCTACAAAGATTTGGGAAAAACCTTCAGGTTCTAAGCTACATTGTCAGATTTTCCATTTCCATTTTAACATGAATATAACTATCTAAATTCCACAGAAAGCCTACAAAAAATGAGCACTGACCATAAGGAGATTATATCTTTTCTCTGCCACCTTCAAGGTTTTAATAAGTGTTGTTATATCCATTATCTAAATCAGGGCTGCAAACTACGCTGTTATTGTATCCCAAAATATTCTGAAATTGGACATTTGCATGACTATGTAAGAAAGAAACCAATTTCAAGATCAAATGCTCAGGAAACTGCTTCAAAATACAGGGTTTAAATGTGATCTCAGCCCCCTCTATCGCTTATATCTCAAGATGTGTAGAGAACACCCTTCTCCTCAAGAATCCAGAGTATGGATAACAGCCTGACCAGAAAAATGGAAGATGAAGTGTTACAAGTCTGACAGTAATTTCCCAAAATACAACAATTCTAAATTAAAAAAAAAAAATAAACCTCAAACAAATGAAAAATAGAAAAAAAAATTAAAATTACAAACAAACAGATCTTCATATGTGAACTAAGACTTGATATAAATCAAAGGATAACATTATTTCAAATTCCAGTGTATTCTCCCTACAGCAGCACGTGGCCTAAATAGTCAAATGACTGTTATTAAAAAGATGCTGAAAGCATAGCACACATATTTAACTTGTGAAGTACTTTTGGCTCTTGTTACAGCGTGGGATTTAAAGGTTATTCACAGATTCACTGTGGTCCATGGCAATTCATTTCCACTAAATAACATAGTAAGTTATTTATACAATTATTCAATTTGAGTTCCAAAGCTGTCGAACACCATTCCTCTATAACACATCAGCAAAATATTAATGAGAAATTAGGGGTAAGAAACACATATTACCATAAGTCTGTTGATTAAATGATTAACATAGGCAAAAGTGTCACCAAGGGGGCCTGTATAGATTCATGCATTTTATACTATACTAAACAGAAAGTCAAGGGTGTGATTATTTCTTTCACAGAGTTGAGCTGATTGTTTCATTAAACATCTGAACATATGCATCAAGCCAAGCTGGCTACTACACATCAACTTCCTGCCCTAGGACCTCCTTTGGCAGCTAAAAAATATCCCCACATGAACATGAATCTCAGTTGCATCTCCAATTCACAGTGTTTCATGCTGAGAGAGAATAATCACTTTACATTTACCTTCACAGACCACTTAAAGAACACTGGAAGCCAAAGCTCAGAGTGTCTTGTTGCAACATTATGTTCAATAGAGTGAATCTCACTAAGCTGAATCTTCATGGGACATAGAACACAAAAACTACAACTAACTTAAAAAACAAGTAGAAAGTGGAGCTAATTACACAAGAAGAAAGAAAGTCAGATACAGTAACATTAAGATATTCTGTAGAATTTAAATTAAGCATTAGAATGCTTATAAGCAATGTTGTACTGCTTTTAATCTTAATTAAGGCCGAGAAGACATGTGAAGAGAAGACTTTAAGGACATGACAGTAGGCAAGAAGTATAGAAGCAGTTTGACATTTAATAGCAGGAACAGAGGACAGCCTACAAGTTTGGACCACTTCGAAAAAACACAGGGAACAAAATTAAGTTATAGGTTACATCTAGTCTGTCCAGAGAGAAATGACTACCTACTTTCCTGATTAATATTCACATAGTTTTACACTGGTGATTAGTTCATATAGTTTATATAGAAATGACATGCTTGAAGCAGTATTATTCTATTCAGGCTAAACATGCCTGTAACACTAAAGCCATTGGTCTTTTTCACACATTTCATACATGACATTTGAGTAAGTTTGGGCCACTCAGTACTTTTTCTTAAGAACAACATGATTTCAATTAAGTTTTACAAAATTAGTCTGTGTATCTATTTCTTATATATAATGCATTCTTATATTGTATTGTACAATACTTTATTTGCTCCAATACATACATAATCTTTCCAGGAAAGTTTTATTTTAAATAGTCATTTACAATAACTTTCTTTTCCTGTAGATCTACAATTAATCTGTACAGGATACCAGGTCATGTCTAGGAACAAATAAAGGATTAAAATTTTTATTTAACAAATTTTTTTGTGCACCAGCATGGCAAGTAATCTATTTGGAAAAAGAGTATTTTGTTGGAAGGTTTAAGCCATAAAACCTAATGGACTGGGTTGCATGGAAGTGCTTTTTTCCTCCCACAGGAAGCAGAAATGCCATCTGTGTCACAAGACAGCTTTCTGCAAGCTTTGCATGTCCCACATTCTTTACTGTTTTAGTCCTGGATTTGGCAGTGCTGGATTAACAGTTGGACTTGATGGTTTTATAGGTCTTTTCCAACCTAAACGATTCGGTGATTTTGCAGCTGAGCTGTGCCATGCCAGTCCTGCCATGCTGAGACAACAGCATCTCTACACTCCTTGTTTTTTCACTGCACACAATTATATGCACAATATGAAACTGAGCTTAATGTGCAAGCCTGGTGGGAAGGTACATTACAGCGTTTCCAAATGGCCGTTTTTTCATTTAATTTTTAGTTTGTATTTTCATATCGTTTCACACATTTCACACCATCTCCCTGAATTATGTATTTGGGGAAAATAAAGCGCTTCTTTATCACACCATTTTTAGCCATAAAGGATAATGAACTGTAGCGTATGGAAATACTTCTGTTCTCCCGTACAGAGACTTTATTTTAGGTCTTTGTCAGGCCCCCTGTACCTGGGCCTCAGCCGAGACCCTGCAGCTGCTCTCAGATCCCCCTCAGGGCCTAAGAACCTCGCTACTGCCCCGTGCTGTCCCCCCCCCCCCCCCNCCCCCCCCCCCCCCCCCCGCTCCCTAATGGCACGTCCCACTCGCGGCGGGCAGGCAGCGAGCGCCCGCAGCTGAGGCAACGGTTGGGACGTTCCACCGCAGGAACTGAGGGGGCGCGGCTTCCGGGCGCCAGGTTCGAACCCGGACTGCGCCGCCGGTTCTGCCATGACGCAGTCGGTGGTGGTGCAGGGTAAGGGGGCCGTGGCGCCCACACCTCCCGCCGCCCCCTCCCCGTGCCTGAGCCGTGTCTCTCCCCTTTGCAGTGGGACAGTGCGGGAACCAGGTGGGATGCCGTTTCTGGGACCTGGCGCTGCGGGAGCACGCCGCCGTCAACAAGGTAAGGGCGGCGCTGTCCCGCCGGCCCGGGGCCCGCCGCCCTCGCTGTCTTCCGCGTTGGCCGCTGTGGCGGCGGAGCGCTGTTTGTTTGGGTAAACCAAGGGCGCTTCTCTGTCAGCACAACCACCCCCAGCTTCCTGTGCCGCTTTACTAATCATGAAAACAAAACATAAGGTTAAGTGTAAGAGACCTTACACCTTGTTAAATCAGAGGGTGGGCAGTGATCAGCCGTGTGAAGTTTAACGGGGATTGGCGCATCCTGCACCTGGGATGGGGCAACCCTGGATGTACAGACAGACTGGGGAATGAGAGGCTGGAAAGCAGCACCTGGGAAAGGGACCCGGGGGTCCTGGTCAATGGCAAGTGGAACATGAGTCAGCAGTGCCCTGGCAGCCAGGAGGGCCAGTGGTGTCCTGGGGTGCATCAAACACAGCATCACAGCTGGGCAAGGTTATGGACCATCCCCTGCTTGTCCCACTCTGCTCTGCACTGGGGTGGCATCACCTCGAGAGCTGGGTGCAGTTCTGGATGCCACAGTATAAATAAAACACATTAAGCTGTTAGAGAACGTCCAAAGAAGGGCCATGAGGATAGTGAAGGGCCTTGAGGTGAAGCCATATGAGGAGCAGCTGAGGTCACTTGGTCTGTTCAGCCTGGAGGAGACTGAGGGTCTCATTTGCAGTCTGCAACATTGTTATGTGAGGAAGAGGAGGGGCAGGCACTGATCTCTTCTCTGTTGTGACCAGTGACAGGACGTATCAGAAAAGGTTTCTTCACCTAGAGGGTGGTTGGGCACTGGAGCAAACTCCCCAGCACCAAGCCTGTCAGAGCTCAAGAAGCATTTGGACAACACTCTCAGGCACATGGTGTGACTCTTGGGGTGTCCTTTGAAGGGCTGAGTTGGACTGTGTGTTCCTTTGGAGTCCCTTCCACCTCGGAATATTTTGTGATAACTAATTCTGGTCAGCTTTCTCCAGCATTTCCACTCTGAAAAGCCCAGTATGTCTCCCTAACAGCCAGGCATTAGCAGGCCTGAGGCAGTAAATAACACTGTAAGGGCTGTTCAGTGCTGGTGCTTTGCCACTGGCAGTAAAACAAAAGAGGACACCCCCAAAGCCCACCATTGTTTTTAGCTCATGCCGTGACTTGCTGTACCGTTTTACTGACCCAAATAACAACATGAGGAGGGCATAGGAATGTGCTGAGTACTCTGAACAAAAACACACTTGCTGTGACTATAAAGCACTTAAGTTATTTAAACTTGTCAGATCTCTTCAGCTTTATGTTGGGGTAAGTAATTTCCATGCTATCCCTTTGCAAGTAGTTCAAGAATCAGTGTGATTGTGCTGTCGTTTTTCCAGAACTCTATGGGCATTGGTATCACAGGCATGGAGCTCATGATGAGCTGAGAGTTGATGATGGAGCTCAGTGATGAACTGAGTCAGCTGAAGAGCAGCTCTTCAATTTAATAATTGCATTGGGATCTTCAGTAAACTACTACAGTTGCTTAACCTTGTGCTGAAAAATTAATTTCCTAGTTACATTCTCCTCTCAGTTTTTAATAAGAAACTGATGTTTCAATGAAATGTTCTTTTTAGAGCTGACTAGAACTAGCTGGATTCAACAGAGATATTCACTCAGTTTCAAGTGGTGAAGTTTGACAGGTGTCCTTCAGAGATCCCTTCCAACTTAAATTATTCCATGAAAAATCACTGAGAATTTTTGACATTACACATCATTTTGTGTTGTTTCCTTTTAGAAAGGAATGTATGATGAAGCATTAAGCAGTTTCTTTAGGAACGTAGATACAAGGTAAGTTTTCTCAAGCAGTTCATGAGTTTACATGGTAGATCAGCACATGTAGTATCTTCTTTTAACCTAAGTTATCGTTTTCTTTAAGTCATATTTAGCTTGTGCTAGAAAAAGATTTTGCTTTTTTGTGTCCTCCTCAAAACCTCATCTTTGCATTTCCATTTTATCTATATACACTTCAGTAGTTAAATACGTTGAAAGTGTGTGTGTTTGTTTTCCTTTCATTTTGTACCAAATGTGGAGTTAGGATCTGATAGCTTTTGCCACTGCAGATAACAATCAGGTTGTGTGCCCTCTGAATACCAACTGAGCAGTATTTCTTGAAGAGTTGTAAGAGGAATTGCATATAAGATAGTCAGAAAAAACTGACTATTTTTCAGGTCTTAATTATCTGACATTTTGTTACCCAGAGTAGTGTCTATAATTGTTTTTTACAAGTTAACCAATGCACACCTTAAAACCATTCAGTTATCTCTTATCTATCCAGTTACAAAAATCCTTGTAGTTTGCAAGAAGAAAATGTGTACTTGGGATAGCCTCTAACATTTTAATTAATAAAAAACACTTGACCAACCTCTGTTTCCTTCCATTATATGAAAAGGTTGCAGTACAGCAATGTGACTTTAACTAGAACAGCACTGAAATCCAAATTGCTTTGTCTCAAATTTTACCTTTTTGAAATAACATTGCAAATATATTGAAATTTATTATTGTCATTACCCATTGTCATGGGTATTTCTGAGAATACTTTTTCTTTTTTCTTAATCAAGAAAATTTGATCATAAAAAATGTCTGTTTCTGTACATGCCAGATGAAACCACCAAATATGTAATTGATGGGTTGTCTGCAATAGAAACATCTGTTTTCTCTCTGAGCAACCTGGTCTACTGGAAGGTGTCCCTGCCCATGGCAGGGGGGTTGGAACTGGATGATCTTTAAGGTCTCTTCTAACCAAAGCCATCCCATGGTTCTAGGAATGTTGGGAATTTTTTTCAGCAATTGAATCCAGGTGATTGAAGGTATGATCTGGCATGAAAGACCACAAAGCCAACAGTGAGAAAAAGAAATGTTGTCTTGGGGTTGGTTTTAGTTCCTCTTTGAATTTTGTTAGTCCCTGAAGAGAGATTCTATAGATGGCTTTACTGGTGCTATAGTGTACTCCTGCAGGTGTTGTGTAGGCTAGAGGAATCACATGAGTATTGGAGGCTGCTGTGAGCTGCTCACCTAATGAGAAGTGTCTAGAGATCATCTTTGAGTAAGAAGTTGGAAAATTCTTGAGTAATCCAGTGCAGCCCTGCACTCTTTTCCCCTTGTTCCTGATGGGACTCGGTAGGCTCAGAACATAGGTGCTGTAGTGAATTTTAGATGAAGTTTTGTGAATGAATGTGGAATGGTCTAAGACCAGATTAGGTAATAATGGAAGAGAAAATAATATCAGTTTTCCAATATCCCTGCCTTTTTTTTTTTCCCTTATGCTGAATATAGTTTGGCCAGACCATAGTATCTCATCATTTGAGTGGAAAAAAATTTGGTTGTAACATATTTTATAGTCTGCTACATTGGCTCAGTACAACCAGTCCTGGGAAAGAAGTAAGATTTAGCTTTGTCAGCCCAGCAGGATTTCTGAACTGGTAAATCATGATAAGCAGAATAAGTCAAGCACAGCACTGTGCTGGTGCAGTTACACAGCTTTCACACCTTGAGCACAAGCACAGTGTTGTACAACCCCCACTGAAAAGCTCGTGGGGAGCTTTTTTCCATTGTTTGATGTGGATACACATATCATGTTCTGATAAAACATAATTCCTTTCCAGTTTTGGCAATGCTTGTAGAATTGCTGCCAAGCAGAGGCTGTATATGAGAGTAAACTTTTATGCTTATCTTTCAGCTTCTTGAAGTAATGTTTAGGATAATTCTGATTGAGATCATGTCCTGTAATTGTATTACTTAGAGGAGTTTTAAGGTCTTAGCAGCATGTTCAGGGTGTTTCTGTTTATTTGCATTGTCATAGGCCTCCAAACACAAAATATAAGAGATAAAATTTTATTATGGTATATATTTTATGCTACAAATCTGATCTTAGATTTTTCTGTTACTATTTTTTTTTCAGAAGTGGTGATAATGGTCCTGATATTTACAAAGGAAAAATCTGCTCTTTAAAAGCACGAGTAAGGCAATCGATAAAGGTCACTCTTTTTACATTGAATATTTATGTCCAACTGTGGGAATTCTCATGAAGTTCTTAAAATTGCATACAGGTTTAAATACTGCTTTGAATAGTAAAATTTCTAATATTAACTTTTATTAATGCAGTAATACAGTTTGCTGCTAGTCTTGTTGAGTAATTTATATTGGAATTTTAGTAAAATTATTGCAGATATTATTAACTAAGAATTGGGTTTCTTTAAGCCACTTTAAATAATTAAGAAGCAGGGAAACTTGAAACATAAAAATGTTTTAATTTTTTTATTCATAAGTAGTGAGACAAAACATTATAGAATTTTAACAAAAATTTCATCATCTGAAATGCAGTCCAATCAAACAACTTCTAGCAAATCAGCTAAGGTGAATGTAGTTGGTCTCCTAGTTAACAACTGGGGGGAAGTTTCTCTGGAGCAGAGTAGAAGCAGAATTCCTTTTGTATTGTAAACAATTTCATATTTCTTTGTGTGATTATTTCGAGGGTGGTTTGCTTACTGACTGAATTTAAATTCTTTCCATTTTCAAAGGCACTGTTGATTGACATGGAGGAGGGTGTGGTAAATGAAATTCTACAGGGACCATTGAGGGATGTGTTTGATAGCAAGCAGCTTATCACAGATGTTTCTGGTTCAGGAAACAACTGGTGAGCACCTCTTTAGAACACATTTCTTAGCAGCTAATTAGATGGCATTTGAAAGGGGAAATGATAACCAGCCGTTGCTTTCTGTGTCGTTCTGCACCTGGAGATCTGCAGCATTTTACCAGCAGACTTGGAGTCACTGTTGCCTGGAGGAGGGCTTTGAAAAGGCTCTTACAGAAGAATAATTCTGCTGATATATCATTTTGTCTCTTATTTTCTCCTTCTTTTTTGATTTTCTTTACAAAAGAACATGCTTTTTATTTTTGTTTCCTTGGCATTCAGCTGCTTTCATTGCATAGTCGAAGCCATAATCTAGTTTGAGACTGTGCAGCTACTGTGGAAATGAGATATATGAACAAATACACTTCTGATTTCTAAGCACCACAGAGTCTGGCTTTGTGCATATAAACTACATTACCAAAAGAGAAATTCATAAAAAGATTGATTAACATAATGTATTCCAAATTTTTACAGAGACCTTAAGGCGCTCTAATAATATTTAGTGCACTACAGACTGGAAAGCAAATGACCAGCAAATATACCAAAAGAGAGTGCAATATGGGGAGTAAAATAATTTTACCATTTACCAGCCTTGCCATCTAGCAGACAAGTGTGTTGAACATGAGCTGTTTGGGGATTTTTTGTTACTAGTAGCAACTGACTTGCAAAAGTCCTCACTCAAAAGATGATCTGTACACTTATTACATAGGGATATCTTTATTGTTGAGGACTATGTAGCTTTCATTTCATTACTACAATTGGATCATCCATTGTGGTAGTTTATTTCCTTTTCAGTACAGAATAATAAGTGCATACTCCAAAGTTGTGAGCTTAAAGCTGTTTGCATCCTCCAAGTTAAAACCATGTCCTGACTCCCATATGCTTGTATGTAGTCACAACTTAGAAACTCTCACAGATGAGGTGTTGCATCCAGCTTTGGACTCTGAACTCTAAAATGTCACATAGAAGGAGTTAAAATTAAAAACTTAGAGTTGATTTTTGTGGGGGGAGTTTTAAAGTACTTTTCCTATCCTTAGGGCTGTAGGTCATAAGATATATGGCTGTCAGTACCGGGAAAATATAGTGGAAAAGCTAAGAAGAACTGCTGAACATTGTGACTGTCTACAGTGTTTCTTTATCATTCATTCCATGGGAGGTGGTAAGTAATCTTTTTATGGGGAGTATGACTGCAGCAGCCACAGATGAAAAAAAAAAGAAAATACATGGATCTCAAAAAGAAAATCAGTATAATAGTCTACATCATTTAGAATGCAGATTTAAAACATTAGCATAGTACAATTAAGTGGACCTGTAATTATTTATCACTTGTTTTATTAGAACACTGAGGAGCTCTAATGTGCTACCCAGAATGAAAATGCAGCTAATATTCTAAAGATGAGGCAGTGAGTAGATCAAGACAGGTACCAAAGACAAACACTGAGGTATTACTGATCAGAAGGGTTGGTGACCTCTGGCTGCTGACAGCATTGACATAATCAAGTTGGTTTTAATTGTGGAGAAGGAGTTTTCTAAATGCCTTTGAAGGAGACTTCTAATGTTGCTTAACTTTAGAAAACTTTTGTTTTTCTGTTTTCCTTCCACATAATTCTCTTGAATCCGATCTAGTTACTTTGTTAATAAGCCAAAAGGGAGAATCCTTTACAGTGACAGTTTTGTCATTATTGCATTGCCATTAAGCCTTCCTACCCCAGAAACCTGAGAGTAGCATGTATTATAACTGGTTATGATGTGGAAAAAGACACAGAAAATAGTTCTAAATGTGAAGCAAGGATTTTGTCAAGGGCCTTTTTTGTGGCCATTTGCTTAATTTCAGAGACCCTGCAGGTACTGTTACTGTTATTGTGAAAACTGCTGTCTTGTTCATAGATTAAATTGTCTGCCACTTAGCATGTAGTTGAATATTCAGAAAAAGATCACAGTTCAGTTCTCTGTTTTGAACTCAGGGCTGTGTGCTTAGTGTTAATGAGGAAAAAATCCTGTGTGCTGGGGGGAAGGGGCAGTTCTTTTTTATTGAAGAATGAGAAAATTTCATTTAAAAAAATCCTAAAAGGCAAATAGTACTGTTTGGGGCAGTTCAATACTTTTAAGCAAATGTTGTGTTTCATCATTCAAATTAAAGAATTGAAAATAAGAAGTAGAAATACTAGGTCAGAAAAATGTTTGTTGCATAATAGGGCTTTATGGTTTGCAGAAATTTTTGAGAATGTATACTTCATCCTGACTGACATACTGTGGGAAATAATTTTATTACTTAATTATTTTCCTGTCTGGGAAAAACCTTCCTGCCTTAATTACCTTTGAGTAGCTTCTACTGCCAAATGCTTCAGAAAATACTCATTAACATATATAATTGAAAAGTTGTATGTCTCCTACATGAGTCTTAGAGCCTAATATAATGTGGGGAACCTGTCTTCTCTCATTCTGTCTTCATTCATAATTAGGGACAGGATCTGGTCTTGGAACTTTTGTACTAAATTTGCTTGAGGAGGAATTCCCAGAAGTATATAGGTTTGTTACTTCAGTTTATCCATCTGGTGAAGATGATGTGATTACTTCTCCATATAACAGTGTTCTGGCTATGAAGGAACTTAATGAACATGCAGATTGTGTACTACCAATAGAGAATGAAGTAAGAAATAATATTCTATTTCTGTAATTTTTTTTTATTAGACAGTGGAAGTGTCTCTTCCTTTTCACTACTGATTTGCTTACCAAATCTCCAAAAGCATAATTTCACTTTTTAAAGTAATAATTGAACTTTTAAGTCACTTGCAAGCTTTTCAAGTGAACATGGATATCACTAAAAAGTTGCTCTGCTCCTTCAAAGTAAAATAGAGTGAATTTGTTCATGTCTATTTCAAGGTAAACAGTGAAAAGCTTGTATTTATCGAGATAGAGTGTTTTCTATTCTTTTAGCAATCAATTTGTGCATAGTATTAGTAGGGCCCTGCAAGGGCCTCTGACCTCTCCGGATTCCAACAAACTTAACTGTGCTGATTAGTGGTATGGAATCATGGATATACCCGACCTTGCAAAGTGCTAGTCTCATTTGAATCTGGCTTCAGTGACTGTCTTGCTGTTTGCTTATGAGAAAAGCAACAGAAAGTGAAATTTAGTTAGGACTATATTTTTTGCTTCACAGGTGTTATCATCTAAAACTGCATTTTAAATTTTCATGAGGATTTTGAGTAGTTGAATAAAATTTGAACCTCTGAGTCAAGCTGTGTATAGATTTGTGATATGTAAGGCACAGACTTTTAGAAACACTTCAGTCAACTGGAATCGCTCAAAAGTTGGACTTAGATGTATAATCTTTAAGCTAACATTACAATGTCTGAGCTTTCAAGATTATTAGAAATGAAAAAGTGCATTACTGAATTTCAAAGTTCTGTACTCAAGACTACTTCTGTGCTTTTTTTTCCTCTCAAAGTCTCTGTTTGATATAGTTAATAAAATTCATCAGATGATCAATTCTGGGAAGTTAGGATCAACTGTGAAGCAAAACAGCTTGGTAACATCAAGTGCAGGCAGTGGGAAAACACTGCAAGTGAAGCCGTTTGATGCAATGAATAACATCGTAGCCAACTTGCTGCTGAATCTGACAAGGTAAAGTTACAGGTTATTCCTCTGTAACAAAGTAGGATTGCTGGACATGGTGTGTGCTGTAAATATGCAGGCCTGCATCAACTTGAGTAATATTAATTGGTTTTCATTAAATATGAGTCTTCTCTTTTTAAGAATTGGGTGCTAAATACTGAAGTATTTGGAAGTATTCAGACTGTAGTGGTGTTGCTTTAGCCATGATAGTCTTAAAATGAAGTAAGTTTATAGGCAGAATGATATTGTCTTCCACTAGTGCCTAATGGAGCCCATGGAGGTTTGCCTTTCTAAGCCAGTTGCATAATTTTATAAATATTGTCAGATCGTTTTTGCTTGTAAACTGTCTATTTCTGCAAGAAATATACTTCTGGAGTATTGGCCTGTTTTTCTTTTAAACACAGCTTGTCAGGAATGCTAAATCACATGTGTTTTATTGTAGACTGTTTAGTAAAAGTGGTATTAATTAACTGGTATTAATCAGCTGTTATTAATTAACCAGTATTAAGTGGTATTAAATATTATTAATGATAATAAATCAGTGCTAAAGACTACAATTGGGAAACAAGGAATCATTCTTGGTAACTTATTGTTCTTTAATGGGAAATACAAGTAAATAAGACATAGCATTGTTACTGCCAGATGTGAAAGTTTTGTAATTATGCTTGAACACTTGCTTGAATGCTGTGTTGTTTTACAGTTTTATTCTACAGAACAGCTGAAAAATAGATTTCATGGAAATGTACCTTATAGAAGTGATTTACTTAGGTTATAGCAGTTTCATAACAGTTCGTTAATTTTTCAGCTCTGCTAGATTTGAAGGTTCCCTAAACATGGATCTTAATGAAATCAGCATGAATTTGGTTCCATTTCCTCGACTTCATTATTTGGTTTCAAGCTTGACTCCTCTATATACACTGGCAGATGTTAGTGTTCCTTCTAGAAGGTAAGAAAAAATATTATTGGAGTTTCAAATCTAAAGCTTAATTTCTGATTTGTCCATAGTTTTCATTTAAAAGTTCTATTCTGTAGCAAAACTCTGAGTGGAAGTTCTAAAACTTGTATGTCTGCCACATTTTCAAATACATCCTGCTGATTTATGGAACATCTGTTGTCCCTTTCCTCTGTAATCGTTGAGCCAGTAAACTTGACATCCTTTTAATCTCTGCTGGAAGTATTTCTATTGGGAAAATGTATTACTTAGAACCCACACCACAAGTTCTTTTGAGTAATAGTTTGCACTTGACTGACAAAATACTCTACAGCCAAACAAGGGATTAGCTAAGCTCTTCAGGGAAATAACGGCATCTTACTTCAGTCTGGAGATGCAGTAAGTGCAGTGAGCCTATTTAACATCTTATTGTAATGATAAGCTGACGTGTCACATTTTGTGAGATACAAAATTTTTCTGACACAGCAGAAAAATTACCAGTTAAAATAGATTTTACTGGGTTTGGTGGATTATATTCAGTCAGTGAGAGGCCCAAATAGTGATAGAGACAGCTAAGGGTAAGTGATGGAAGTATGCAAAGTGGAGAAGAGGGCAGAACCACACTTTTTTTCCAATAGAAAATTGTGGCAGTCAGATCTGTTGGAAACATACCCTGAGGAGAGAGTACAGGGCTGGGGAGAAGGTAGCAGACTATGTGGAGATGGTCAGCCAAAGATGTTTCAGAATGAAGTGGGAACAGTAATATTTTTATCTCCTTTATTTTTTTGTAATAGGCAGATTGTGGCAGAGGTGATATAAGAAAAAAGAAATAGAGATTATAAATATACATCATTTGGAGCAAATGGAAATAATGGCTTAGATGTTGTGGGTCCACAGAACATCATCTTTGATATCAACCCACAGTACACTGAAACTTGGTTAAGGAAGTGAAGAGAGAAAGAATATAATCTGCATTGTCATCTTTTAAAGCAGTCATGTGTGATAAAATTAGAATAAGTAGACTGGACAAGTATGTATAGCCTGTCTTTTCCCAAATCATTAATCAAAATTAATATGGTTCTATGACTCATTGATCCTTTTAAATTATGAAGTCTAACAGGCAGATAATCAGTTCTGTAAGGGTCAGCAGCACTTTGATATACCTTGTCAGATCCTTCCAGTGAGATTGTCCACTCAAATTGCCGCATAGCCAGAACCCCAAGTAGTTAAATTCTTTTACATAATTTTAAGACTTTGTAACCATTGGCCTCAAATTGCCTTTTAAAGGCAACTTCTCTGACTCAACAGTGGCTTGTAACTTGAGGGTGAGGAAAAAATGGATCCAGTGTGTTTTTTAAAAACTTCTAATGCCATGTTATTTATAGTCCTGGGTTAAATGTACCTTCATCCAGAATTTTATGAACTTTAAAACCCTGAAGGTGGGCATTCCGAAGAACTTTTGTATCCTACTTTAGTAAGAGAAGATAACTGTTTTTTCACCCAGGTTGGATCAGATGTTCTCAGATGCGTTTAGCAGAGATCATCAACTAATTCAAGCAGATCCAAAGCACAGCCTCTATCTGGCCTGTGCACTTCTTGTTCGAGGAAATGTACAGGTTTCAGACCTTCGCAGAAACATTGAAAGGTTTGTAATACCACACAGAGTAGTCATGGGATTTGTTACAGAAACTGGCAGATGTCCAGAGCATTCCAGCTTTTCATTTGAACAGTTTCAATACCAAATCAGTTTACTCCAACCTCCTTCTCTTAATGTTAGAAGGGGAGAAAACATAATTGTGTAATGAGTGAAAATAAGTCATATTATTCCTGGATTTCCAAATAAAGGGAAGTGCTACTCCTCTCTTTCTCCAACTTGCAAAAAAAAGCAAAGCCCAGCCTTCCAGGGATCTCCCAACAGCAAAGGATGTTGGCATAATGAGTTCTGTAGTAGAAGTTTGTTTCTGCTGAACAGAAGGCCCTTCTCTTTCCATGGTTACTTTCATATAGGTAAGGAATCATCTTTATTTCAACAACTCTGTGTTGTTAGCACCCATTTTCTACCTTGGACACTATTGAGCTATGTAGATGTAACAGGAAAGGCAGGTAAAATGGAATTTATGGGCAGACAGGGATGCATGAGGAAAATTTCTGGGAATCTAAGGTATTTTACTTATTTCAAAACTACAGGTAGACTGATTGCCCCCACACAGTATTAATCTGCCCCTTTGCTAAATCTCAGTGTGCTTGCAGTCCCTTTTATAGAAACAGGTACTTGTGACTTCACTTTTCAAATCCCAATGCATTAAATTAACAAAACACAATTGATGTTTGCAATTTAAATTTAACATAGAGACACAGTGGTTTAGTCTAAATTCTAAAATATCTTATTCACACTGATAGTTACAACTGTCCTCCTTAATCCTGGGTGCTTAAAAGTTAACCTTTTCAAACTGTTAATTGAAAATATTAGTAGTTAGCCTTTGTGCTCTTTATATTCCTTAGATAACTAAATTTTTGTATCACAGGTTGAAGCCTTCTCTTCACTTTGTCTCCTGGAATCAAGAGGGCTGGAAAACTGGTTTGTGTTCAGTACCTCCTGTGGGCCATTCCCATTCCCTTCTGGCTTTAGCAAACAACACTTGTGTAAAACCAACTTTCATTGAACTCAAAGACAGATTTATGAAGCTCTACAAGAAAAAGGTGCAACTCTTATCATTATAATATCCATAGTCACTAATCATCAGCATCTTGCATTATTGAAATGCAGATCTTAGTGTTGTGAAGGGACTGTTTATAATTAATAGCCCAAGGGTTTTATTTGTGTGACCTGGTGGCTCAAAGCCCCATCCAACCTGGCCAAGAACACTTCCAGGGATAGAGCTTCCACAGGTTCTCTGGGCAACCTGTTCCAGTGCACAGTAAAGAATTTCTTCCTAATATCTAATCTAAACCTTGGAGTTCACCAAGCTTTCTCTCACTTCTCTTCCTCAGCAGGACAGGAGAAAAGTACAGTGAAAAACTTGTGGGTCAAGATAAAGACAGGGAGAACACCCACCAGTTATTATCGTGTGCTAAACAGACTTGGCATTTGGAAAATTAATTTATTGCCAATAATAGCAGAGTAGGATGGCAAGAAATAAAAACAAAACTGAAAACACCTTCACCCCCACTCCACTGCCTTCTTTCCAGCCTTAGAATTCCACTTCTGTTCCTTCTTTGCTGATCTGAGTGTCTGCAGGGCTGTTTCTCTCACCTTTTGAGTCTTCTCTATCACAGCTGTTGTGCAGCATTTTACCCCTCGATAAATACATTGTCCCAGAGGCATTTCCAGCATCACTAATGGGCTCAGCGTGGCCAGTGGCAGGTCCATACTGGAGCTAGCTGGGATGATTCTGTTCAGCGTGGGGGTAGCTCCTGTTATCTTCTCACAAAAGCCACCCCTGCATCCCTGCACTCCACCTGCTGCCAAAATCCTGCCATGTAAACCCAATCCACGGCTGGTCAGGTGTACCCAAGAAGACAATATGAAAAGATGGGTGTTTAAGAAGTCAGTAATATTGACTGTGATTCACTAGGGGATTGTTGCCAAAGTTGCCATGTGTTTAAACAAGGGATGTCATGATATAAGTACGTTAAGAGCTGTTTTGACAGTGCTTGCACTCCCCCCTTCAGTACAGGCTAAATGGTATTTATCAAGCCAAAGCAATCAAATACCAGGAAAAGGATAACACTGAATTTTTTTTATTCTCTTAGGCTCACCTTCACCATTATCTGCAAATAGATGGGATGGAGCAAAGCTGTTTTTCAGAAGCTATATGCTCTTTGTCTGACCTAATAGAAGAGTACAATGAACTGGATGCTACAAAAGGTGGGCCTAGAATAGATCCATCAAGACTGAAGATAGCTGTTTAAAGAAGGAAGAACTGATTTTAAAAACAACAGCAAAAAAGCACTTTCCCCAAGCATCCAGCCACTTCAGTTAACCAGAATGACTTGCAGCATGCCTGACTATTTTAATTCCAAAGTGGGAGTATACCAGCACAACAGCTTCCTTACCTCAAGAGTTGTCATTAAGTGGTGAGCCATGCCTGTAAGAAAGATTTGAAGGCACCTAATTGTGGCTGGTATCAGTAAGGACAGTAATCCTAACTGTGGAGTAAATTGACACACCATATGCTGTGAAGAAAAGGAGGAGAGTTTGTATGTAGCAGTCAAAAATGTAATTATTTTCTCAGTCTTTGAACTTACAGTAAACTAAAGGTAGGTCTTGCTTCAAAGAAGGATCACCATTGCTAGATTTAGTTTTTAACAAGCAACTACGAAGAGAAGAAAAGCCCATGTAGTCCTTTCAAAGATAAAAGCAAATCTAATGAAACTTTCTTAAACTTTGCAGTAGACATTTCAAAATGCTCTAAGCTATGTTCCTCATTTTAGTATTTCTGCTTCTATTTTGTANTGGCAGTAACAGAAAATTCCAAAAAATAAATTTTGTTTCAAGTATTATACTTGTAATATTAATTAATCTTTTAATGATTCATATTCATGAATGCTGAGTTGCACTTGATAATGAGATAATACACAGTACCTCTGAGCGAATTGTGCACTTATGATGAAGTTATAATGACCATTTGGAGAAAAACACTTATAGCCTTGAAAGAATGCAAGTAAAATAGGTTATTTAATATTTATAATTATCAGGGTAAGCAGCTTTTTATATTACAGTAAGAACTTTCACAAAATAGAATGTACAGCTATTTGCAGTTGCTTGCCGGTGAACTGTTACAGATCAAAATGGATTGATAAAATGATTTCTTGAAATTTGAAGTCCTTCTAGCACAGTTGGAGCGGATATGTAAGTAAAGGCAATTTTGAATGTATAAGCCCAGAAGTATTCAATAAAGTTTTGTGATAACATTTGTTGACAGCATTTTTTAAGAAAATGTTCTAAAAATAGCAAATTTCTTAAGTCTTGCATCTATTATCTGCAGTTGCCCACTTATTTGTTCCTTTGCACATCCAGTGTTTCTATCCGTAACATTAGAGAAGGACCATCTGTTGGAAAAGCAGTCTGAGTTTAAAGTTGACGATTTCTGTTTCAAAACAGCATTGATGTTTTACTATTACAGATGTATAACAGAAAAGGTTAATTTAAGAATGAAGAATGATAGATGAAGTATTACCGGGCAATTTTTTTTCCTGGTAGGTTAGAGTATCTATTCGTCTTTGTGGGCAAAATCTTGTTGCAGAGGGGTATGAAGCTCTCTTGCTGTGCCTTTCTTGGTTACCAGAAGTTCTTGTTTGAGCACTGCTGGTGTTAGATACATCCTTCTCAAGAATGTATCTTCCCATGTAAGAACAGTTACATTTAAAAGATGCCGTCTGGCGAGTGAATATTCAAGTGTGTAGTTTCATTATAAACACTGCTGTGGCAGGGGGTTATGCTGACTCTTCAGGGTGTGAATGTGCTGTTGCACTCCATGTGTTATAGTCAATGGTGTAATTTGTCATAGGAGTTTGAGTTGGGAAAATATATCTCCTGGAGCACTGCAAATCCTCTGACACACACATGATGTTATCCACATCATCTTCCACCTGAAGAAGCCTTCGTTGGGACACTCAAACCGTACAGTGATCATTTTGGACTTATTAGGAATGCAGCACCTCTTGTCCAAGCACACTCCACAGAAAGTTAGTTTGTATCTTTGAGTAGTTGAGCATCCTGAAAAAACTAGCTTCTCTGCTGTTGGAAGCTGGAAAGTTGGTTGACATGTTTTTCCCTTTGGAATCTTTAATATTAAAACAAAGAAAACCCTGAACATTAAAAGCAGATCATGTAAGAAAAAGTTGCAACATTTACTTAGAAATATCTTGAAAGTTAATCTGAAAGCTGCCTGATTTTTCCTTTGTCAGCCAACAAGTAGAAAATATTTTTGGAGTGACTGCACATCAGGACAGTGTTAGCAGCACTTATATTTCAGGACATTACATTCTTTTGTTTGAAATTGCACATCTGTAGTTTGCTATTGAAACATGAACATTAATGGTAGAAAACATAGAAGAGTTATTTTAAAACCCATAAAAAAGAAAGAAGTAGATGTGTATTAGTACTTGCTAATACAGCCGTTTTTCCATTAGTTCCAATATTTTAATTTTCTATTAGGAATTAATTTTATGCTAGAAAATACCTTTATTTTCTTCAGCATATTGGTCAGACAAGGCTGGATGAAGCATAATCTCTTTTCTTTTTTCATTTCACATTTTCTGTTGTCGTTGGTCACTCTGCTGGACATGCCTATGCCACAGGTCCTGGAACAGGGTGTCCAGGGAGTTGCCTGTATGAGGCACTTTCTCTTCAAAACTAGTGGTAAGCTTCTGTAAGCTAAGACAGCAATATTTTATTTATGCAGCCCCAAAAGGTTGAATTGAAAATACAAGGATAAGAATTTGATTTCTGTTCATGAAGATACTTCTGTAGGTAAACCTAAAAATGAGACATAAATAACATTTATACAAAATTCAGCTGAGCTGCAGTTAAACTTTGCTGATACTGGATACTCAGATCCTAGCAAGGACTATGAAATTGTATGTATTATATGACCTTCAAGTTTCATGTGATGGAAATGAGTGAAAAGAGTTAATTGTGGAATTTTTATGAAATGTCCAGATTTTTCTTTTACTTTAGACTGCAAACTTTTACATAGTTTGTAAAGACTGCTGAGAACATTAATATTTGTGTCTTTGTGGATATTGATAAGACTTTAGGTTTTGTATTGAGGAATAAAATTATCCAGTCACTTTTAGATACCACTAAAAAACCTGAGGGCTGGATTAGGTGGAGCATACTTAAAAAAAGAAACAAAATTGCAATGGAAAAGTTCTACAAAAAAACTATGTGCAGTCTGTTCATTTATATAAGAGCACAGGCAGAATTACCTGGAATTACCAGAACTGCTGTCTACTTGGAAAGTAGACAGCAATTTAAAGATCTCATTGAAGCAAGCAGTTTAAAAGCCTGTCACAGATCTGCAACGAATAAAAGGAAGTTAAATGGTTGTTTATACTTGGTACATTTTTTAAAGTATGACCTAGTTACATCTCTGTGTATCTGAATTAGATAAATAAAATTGAAATAGAAAGCCAGAAAACAAAGCAAGAGGAGTAAAATGAAACTTAGCAGTTACTATCCACTCTAACAGAAAAAGGACTTTTCAAAATATCTATTAGCCCGTTGAGCCATCCATGGAATTTATGGACAAGCTGACAAGATACTTCTGCTGGACTGGGAAATGGGAGAGGGAAGGCTTGAAAAAAAATTTAAAGGTGTTTTTCTTCAGAAGCTTCCCAAAGAACAGCGTCCTACAGCATGTAAAGCCACCACAGGGAGAAGGTGTTGGGTCCCTGAACCAAGCCCAATAAAAAGTGTGCTTTGGCAGCTGGGTGTCTGCTCTCAAGGCTATGCTGTGCAGCTGATCCAAATTCCAGAATAAATTATGTCCTGTTGCAGTTAGTGAAGGAGCTACTGAAGGTTGGACTTTAGCTTTTGGATCCATTTGAAGAACTACAAAGTAAATGGCTTAATGCTGTTCTCCAGATATCTGAAATACATTAATTGGGTTTGTGGTGAGATGTATTTCAGAGGCTCACATGGTTTGGTTGCCATTGTTTTCAATGCATTGTGGTCTCTCTTCAATCATATTAGCAATGTCCTCTACAAGTTAAATCTCTCTTCACTTGAAGTCAGTTGCTTTACTGAGTATGTGTTTATACAACAGCATTGAGTGTATTTTTGTTAGAAGGCTTTGATAATCAATATAGGTATTGTATCATAATTTTGAAGTAAAGATGAACTTTTTTTTGTTTTGGCTTAATTGCATGACCACTGCT
The DNA here is from genome assembly GCA_013400855.1 of Buphagus erythrorhynchus. Classification (NCBI taxonomy): domain Eukaryota; kingdom Metazoa; phylum Chordata; class Aves; order Passeriformes; family Sturnidae; genus Buphagus; species Buphagus erythrorhynchus. Next base: position 20,950 of record VZTT01030408.1, on the reverse strand, counting down.
TACATGTGAGAAGTTGTCCAAACTGGATTTCAGATTTTGTAAGCACGTCTGTTTACCTGCAGATTGATTGATGTGCATCTACTCAGCAGCCTTTGATAAAGTTTTTTCTGATAAGCATCCTCTTAGTTTTATTTTATTGATCCATGATGGTGATTCAATCTGCCACCAAATAAATGGCTCTGCTTTCTTGTACCTGCATTAGCTGTAACAAAGATGACTTTCACCGTGGAAAGTTGCGCATGCACAGGGAAGGAGATGGCACAAGCGTAAGCAGCTGTGGCCAGGGAAGGGCTGGCATAGCTGCTTCTGGCAATGGTGCTGCCTTAGAGTGAAAAAGAGAACTAGTGTTAGCAGCAGAGCAAGAATAGAATTAAAGGGTCAATCCATTGACCCAGGCAGATTACATGGACAAGCTTATGAATGCTTTTCATCAGAATGAATGAAGTGGGGGGGGGGGGAGTATTGTTCTTGTAGTGACCTAAAATTTGTGAATGCAGGAAAGACACTAAGGCAATTCTTATAATCTTCTACTTTCTATTGAAGGAAGAGACCTGCATTGTGTTAATATATGGATGTGAAAACCAAGACTGCCTAACACCACAAAGCAGGAAAATGTGGGGCAGTTCCCAGCCTGCAAAATGGCTGTCCAGCAGCATCCTTAATTGGGCTGATCCAATGAGTAGCAAACCTCTGTAGAAAGATGCTTTGGCCAATTCCCTGGTGACAGAAGCCAAAAGCCTTTTTGCTTTTCACATTCATTAGAGAAATGAATCTGTGACCTGAGAATAAGAGGGGTAAGTGGGACACAACAGTCACCCTGGCAAAGGCCTTGAGCAAGAATTGGGCAAGTGCCAGTGCACTGCCTGCCTGGCTGCTGGAGCCAGGGACACTAAATGCAGAAAAGCTTGTGTACAGGAAAGTTTACCAGTGTAGCCAGGCTCACCTGACATCAGTCTGTAGTTGGTTGATTGAAGTTGCTTGTGCTGTCCCAGGCCACAGATGGATTGTCCTGGCTTCTTTGTGCCTGGGACCCTGGTACAGGGACTTCCTGCTAATCTTGGTGTGAATACAGGGGTACATCCGATGGTACCACTGACACACAGGCACTTATAAAGCTGGTTAGGCTGAAAGGTCTGCCCGTTGGCATAATAAACTCCATTGAGCTCACATCCTACAGCTACCAGATCTGAAAATGGTGAACAGCAGTTACTGACACGGGACGAGCACGTGGATCTTGCTAAACTGTGCTAAAATGTGGTCAGTCTTTACGACATCCACAGCTTTGTAAATCAGACATCAGCCTGTCTGCCAATAACAGGCTCGTGCACAATGCACTGGTTTCACTAATGCAGGTAAGTTTAAATACAGTCCTAGCCCTACTTTCAGATTCTCTGACTGAGCAGTTGGAGGACTAAATTCAGATAAATTCTTTAGCACAGAGCTGTGCAGCACCTGCAAGCAGAGTTTTCCTCCAAAACCATTCACCTGGTGGTCCCCACCCTGTTGGATTTCAAGAAGGGAACATGAAAGAACAACTTACATGCACACACGCCTGTTTCATACCTAGGCTCGTCTCCCGAGTAGTCGCAGTAGAGCCCTTTGTGGGGATCACAGACATCTGCTTCGTTGCAGGGCTCTCCTGCCTGCTTGGCACAGACCTTACAGCAGCCACAGCCATCCTTCACCAGGCTGACCCCAGGGGTGCAGGCTGGCACTGGCGGGCATCGGCACGGCCAGCGGCAAACTTCCTTGCGCTGGACTTCACCAGTTTGTGTAGGTTTATCGCCAGGCTGCTCTGGTGGGCTGTGGAAAAGCTTACACATGGTGGGCTATTTTGAGCACTGAATGCATTATGTGTAGCTAGAATACCATAAAATGAAGTCAAGATGGAAAAAACTGACAAGTTGCATGAAGATATACATTTCTCATTTCACAAGATCAAAAAGTGAGAGAGGCTGTGAGGATTAGGTAGAAGGCAGAGGAGCACTTTCATCAATCAGTATCATACACTGAGATGTTCCACCAGTGAGCTTGTGTGTCTACTGCTTGTACAAAACACAATTCACTGGTCTTTCCTTTGCCTTCTATAGAACAGAACTGAAAATAAGTTTAAAAATAAGTGTTTTAAAGTAGATGGTGGTTTTATTGTAAGTATTTCTTCCTAGAATCCTTCTATCAAATTAATTAGCTTTTGATTCTTTATCAAATTAATTAGCATTTGGTTTCTCACGTTGTTTTATAGCCAGCCACAGTCCTGTGTGCCAGTTCTGATGGCAAGACCCTTTTAAAATAGGGAACCTCTTTTGAATGTTACTTTTGCTCCAAAATTTGAGTAGATGCTTGGAAAGGAGCACTATAATATTTACAAATGGTCTTGTGTGAGATGCAAAAAATTAGTCCTAATAAGTGAGGCTAGTAACTGTACTGAGTTTAATAGGTCACTTTCTAAGATTGCATTTATTTGCATGACTAAGCTTTCATTGAATCCAGGGCTTATGGAGCAAAGACACAGATAATTAAAGAGATTTGTATCAGCAGTAGGAAGTCAAGATCTAGCCAGAATTTACTGTTTTACACATTCTGTCTCAGAATTCACGGGGTTTT
>VZTT01030408.1:0-18315 GCA_013400855.1 Buphagus erythrorhynchus | reverse complement strand
TTTTTTTTTTTTTTTTTTTTTTAAGTAAAGGAAGACCGAACTAATTTTTGATGAGCTTATTTTTCTGAAGCATAGGGGCAGATTAAGTTAGCACAGCGTGAAAGCATCTATTTGAGATAGCTATAGTCTATTTGCATTTTTTAAGAACTACAACTAAAACTTAGCAGTTTAGATCTTAGCATTTAGATCTCAGCATTTTCATGCTGCTGATTTCAGCAGAAACGCAGATCATGGTATAGTTGTTCTCCATGGATGACTGGTTTTGTAGTTAAGAGGGGGCATGCACAGCATTTGGCCACTATACAACATGGGGCCTGGGAGCCACTCTTATCACACAGCTCTGACTGCCCAAAGAGCAGAAGGGAAAGAAGACTCAGCCCCTCATTAGGTGTCAGTATCACCATCGAGCTTGCAGAAAAAAAACCAAAACATCTATATTTTTTTTCTGGGCATGTGAAGCCCAGCCTATCAGTTTCTGTCTGTTCCTCCAAACTGCAAGGCTCTACTGGTGTAGAAATCACCTCCAGCAGAGATGCTAAGGGAAAGGGTGGAGTTCCATTCAGCTGGGGTTCCTTGCTGCTCAATTTTCAAACTAGAAGTATCTGCAGTAGTCAGTATTTCATATGCCATAGCCCAGGAAAGCTCTTGCAGCATAATTGAGCTGGCTTAATTGAGTGCAGTAGTAAATGGCCTCTTAAGAGCCTTTTTTCTACACCTAATTTCCATTTTTCATGGTCATTTACAACTATTCTTATGATATCTTAATCTGCAGCTACTAATGAAGCTCCAAAGTAGTAGCTTTCAAGTTCCTTTGGCTGAATGATTTTTAAGCTAGATATTAATTTACATAAGCAATTCACATAGTAAATGGATGTTAAACAACATCATGTGGTATTCCACGCAGTATGAAGAAGAGTTTCATAAATGTGTCATTTGTTAAAGGATTTCTTCTAATCCTTTTTACCTAAATGCAGCAATAATACAGAAACAACTAACTCAACTATACTTTTTAAGGAAGCTAAGTCTTTCCTATAAACCATGATGTTAATTTTATGAATGTGTGCATTGGGATATAAAGGTTCTTAAAGGATTGTTCTGGAAACAAGACAAGCAGGTATTCCTATGCATTTAGCAGTGTTTAAGACAATATGGTTGCTTTAGGAAACAGTTCCTTGCTGCTTCTTTCTTTAGAAGCAAAGCATTATTCTTATTATCATCAGAAATTTGGCCATATGCCAGCAATATGATGTTATGTGGTTTGAATCAGATATCATGTTTCAAAATGGGTATGTGTAGCAGGAAGTAATCTTATGTGCTTCAACCAATATGTTTAATTTGTATTACAAATTGAAACATGCTTTAAACCTACAGACTTCTACTTAGGGGAGTTTTCTCTTCTGTTTTAGGAAAAGATGTCAGCTGAAAGGTATGAGACTAAAAAGTTCTTACAAAGTAAGAAAAATAGCATCAGGCAAATAGCTGACAGTTTTTACTGTGGAATTACTGAGAACTTCAGTTTCCATGAGAAATTTTCACATATCTGTTAAGTTACAATGCAAATGTAAAGTTTGCTTGTACAGTTTACAGGTCAAATGTTTTTGTAATTTGTGCTTCCCCAGGTTTCTATACCAAAGCTATTCACGTCACACAAGCCCCTTGCATACTTTTCCTGATCCTATGGGCAGATCAGAAAATGAGACCATTGTGTAAGAACCCTTCATGTGTTGTTTGTTTTCCTATGTTTTAAAGATTGAACAAGGTCAGTATGGCATACATAAGCAAATAATAAAATAGGCAATGTATTATCACTAACGTTTGGTTATCTTAGTCTGGCTTTAAATATGCAGAAAGCGGAGTGAGACAGCCATTTGAAAATTCTGTTGACATCCATCTTGATTGTAAAGGAAAAATACAGTGTGTACATGTAAAGTGGATTTTCAAAATTAGGTAAATAGATAATGAAACTGGCCTTTGACACAAATACCTTCAAAAAAAGCTATCATTTAAAATTGTCTCATAAGAGACAAGGTATAACACAGCCCGGGTGCCTTTCTCATTTGTAAAACTAGCCTGAAATCAGACTGCTGTGTGTATATATATATATTTGCAAGCACATGTATACATATACATATGGAATATGAGCATGGATAAGATATTTACTTTCTTACTGCATCAGATAGTCATTTGTGGTTCTACTAAAAAAGAAAAAAAAAAGCAAGGTCAGTGACAATTTCAGATTCCTGAACACTTTTTTCTTCCCACCAGGTCATATTAACGTACAGAGAGAAAAAAAATTACCAAAACATGACTGATGCAGTAAATAAGCTGTAAATGAAATCTACTTAGGAGTAGGGAATGACTCCTTATTCTTTATGAGGAATTTACTTCTCTGAAATTTAATTTGTCATAAAGCAAATAAAAACTTTTAACCAGGACAAGGTAAGGAAGGGGAAAATCTTTTTCTTCTTTTTAATGAACTTACCTGTTGAGTATAAGGGATGATGAAGATGGTGGGAACAAGGAGCCACCGCATGTTCCTGCACATTCAGAAGTGAAACTGGGAGATAGGGAACAGGCTGAGCTGTGTCAGAGGAAGCACTGAACACAAAGCTCTCCTCTGTCTCCCTTGCCAACCCTGCTTTCCCCAGCACATGCACGAACACATACACGTATTCACACTTGAAATTCTCCTCTTCATACTGAACCAGCTTCAAACTGAAATTTCCAACTGGTCTTCTTTTCTCTGCCCACTGCTAGAACACAGATTTTCACACCCTGCTTGATCCAATCCAGCTGATTCAGCCAGACTTAATTGAGGTCGGGTAGGGTGACATCTGATTCTTAAAATCTTGCTGCTGGAAATGCAGTGTTATTTTTAACTTGTCTTTAAATCTATATTGCAGGAATTTCTGAAATCTGAAGGGCAGAGCCCCAAATATGTGTATTTTTTGTGATGGACAAAGCAGAGTTCTTCAAAATTTTAATGTACTGTGCCTAGCAAATCATTGCATAAAAATTCACAACCAGTACATTATCTCTAAAGAGGAAAGGAGATGCTATAAAATGTTAAAATGCTGCTACATATTCTGCACTGTTTCTTTCCATAGAATTCTAATGGGAAAGCCCAAACTATAATGTACTTTTCCCTGAAGTATGCACCTTGTCTTATTGCTGTGTCACCACATTTAAGCACAAGATTGTTCAAATCTCCAAATTCCCACCCCCTTAATACCATTAAGGTGATATGTTTGATTTTTCGGCTAACAAGTGAGGGTCTCCAGGATAAGATAAAAGCTCCAGCCCTGCAGCAGTGGTGTTGGTGGTACCCTGGTAAATGTTCCTCCTAAGCATTTGTCCTTGCTCAGGCACCTCCTGAAGCCCAAGGGTTACTAGGGGAGGCTGCCAAAGACCACACTCACACAGCATCCATGTGTGGACAGAGGCAATACTGGGAGCTGGAAATCAAATCCAGTCCAAGCAATTCTGTTTGGCTCCCAGACTTGGAGCACCACATGCACTCTGTGACTACAAATGCACCCTGAACTGCCCCTCCAAACTCTTGAGCATTTATCTGTAAAACACTGAAAATCTGCTTTTCTTTAGCACAATCACTTTGTCACATAACTCAAGATAAAGTCCAGGCAGTACCTGGGTGACAAGTGGGTACAGCAGATAATTTCATTATGTCACTCTGGTGTGTGGCTGTGCAGACTCAAGCCATCCTTGTGTTTCCCTGTGAAAGCTCATGGACATAGCAAGCAGGTTTCTCTAAAGTCTCTTCAGTATACTATCAAAACATAGCTTTTTTCATAGAATCAGAAGATAGGTGAGGCTGGAAGAGGTCCCAGGGGGTCTCCAGTCCAACCCCATCTCAAGCAGGGTGCATTCTGAGATCAGACTGGGTTACTCATGGCTCTGTCTATTTGGATCTGGAAAGCCTCCAAGGGTGGAGGCTGCTAAACCTCTCCTGGCAGCCTTTCAGAGGGATAATAATAAGCAATGCAGACTGTCTGAGGAGATTCCAGGTTGAGTTTTCTTGTGCAGCCCCAAAGACACCCCTTTCATTCTCCAGCCTGTAAGAATTGAGGAAGGCCAGAGGACTAGCACATCCATTCTACTTCTAGTACTGCAAGGGGAGCGCACAGCATTCATTTGAAATGTGTCTTTTCTCTTTGCATTCAGAGATAAAGCATGTGGCCAGTGAGGAACTGGGAATGCTCTGTGTGAGCTGGCAAAGACAGGTCTGATGTGAAAATTGGTCCCCAGTCTTGGAAAACAGGAGAGAGAGATTTCTCTAGGATTACCCATTGGTTTTATATGGTGTATTTTGCTAGAATCACCTGGAGAACATGATATCTGAGCTTTAGAGAATGAGACTTCAAAACTGTGGTTAGAGTAAAATTAAATTAATTGATAGAAAACATTGGGTTTGGAAGAAGTGGGAGGAATGCTCCTCCTCGAGGAAGATATTCTGGTGATATAACGCATTAAAATGTTATTTTAGGTGGCTGGATGAATGCTCACATGTGTGCAAATCAATTAGCATACCTCTTCAGCCTGAGAAGGGCCTGCTGCTAGGAGCACCACTCCTGCTATAGTAGGACTCAGCTCTCCAAAACAACAACATGCCTTTGGTGCCTTTCCCTAACAAATGCACTTAAACAAGGTTGTATGGACCTCGCAGTACCTGCAGTACTGATCCCTGCATGTACAAGACCACAAAGACAGTGGCACTAACTTCTATGCATAGATAGTGTACCAGTGCTTTGACTACTGAGTATTAGAGTCTGTGTCCCTGCTAATACTGGCTCTGATTTAAATAAATGGAGGTGATCTGCCCTCTTCCTCTCCTGCAGGTCTTCACTGATACCCCACAACTTAAAAACTAATGTTTTTAATGCCATGTCCAGACTCAGCAATAGTTTGTCTGTATGTTTGTTTGTATGTATCCTCCTTGCCAAATCTCCCTTGCAGATTTGATTACATAAAGCATCATTCATTTCCTGAACTAAACCTGCTCTGCTATCTGGTGCCACTCTAATACCACCCTGAATAGAAATGTAATTTAGTTGTATATTCAGTGACCTCTACATACTGCACACATATCTCTTTGGTGCAAAAAAATCATCTTCCTGTCTGTGAAATGTGCCATGTAAATCCATTGTCTTAAGAGATGGAAAAGTATGAGTTATAAACCCATCAATTGATATAACCATGCATTCTAACTGGATACAAGGTCTCAGAAAAAATGTCAGAGGTATTCGTTATGGATACTTGTTGTAGGCCAGGATTTCCAACACTCCCTGCTGGGCTTGGTGGTGATACTGCAATAAAATCCATCAAAGCCAGGGCTGGGTTTGGTCATTCCTAATAACTGGGTGTTAGCTGCAGACACACACCAGAGCTGGGGATTCACCTTTTGGCAGGAAGGCTTTTGCACATTGTCCTGTTTTGTTGTTCTTTGGGCACAGATGTTACAAAGAGACTCCTCTGTTTCAGTCAAACCTGCTGTTTGTGTCCCTTCATTCAAATAAATAAATGGATGGGTAAAAAGGAAGAGGAACATTATATGGCAACATATTGCCCTTGGCTCGCCCTGTCTCACCTGCTGTTTGCTCACTTGGGCTTTGGAACGAAGCTGCCTTCTTCAGCGTTCCAAAAACACTGATGGATTTCACTAGGAGGTCTGCTTGCTGTTGCTGGCTACTTGGACACACCGAGACACATCTCCCTGCTGGGAGTGGCAGGGTTTGTTGCCAGGCAGCACCAGGTCCTGGGATAAGCCACGCTCAAAAGTGTGGTGAAGTTCCCAGCTGGAAGCCTGAGGCCAGGAGCTCTGACTGTCACAGCAGAGGAATCACCCACCCACCACCTATGCATTGTTGTGAGATTCCTCTCTTCCCTATTGGTCAGCTGCTCAGCTTTTGTAAATTTGGGCCATTTTTGCTTCTCTTCAAATTGAGTTTCAGACAAAAGTTGCACTCAAAAACGTTCCATACTTCTCCTCCTGGAGCACCCCCAAAAACAGCACATTCTCGACAAGCTGACTAAGGAACTTCTCCCAAGGTAATGGGGGTATTTCCAATGGGACAGAAGTTCAGCTTGTCCTGCATACCCACTTCAGCTATAGCATGTGCAACACCGAGGTCACTGTTGGAGGGGTAGAAATGCTTTCTACAAGGGCAGCTATACCGTGTTCCCCACAGTGTGCCACTGTTTCTGTTTCAGCTTCTGCTTCCAAAGTAATTCATAAAGCTTCTCTGAGCTATAACAGGCAACCTCATATATGAAGATATTTACATGCGGGTTTAAGACTAGGTCCCATTTTCAAAACTGATTTATGCAGGTTTTGTCTGTATTCTGTTTTCTTCTAACAGGCCTTAAACACAGAAAAAATGCCATCAAGTATTTATATTCCAAAGCACACATCTCTAAAATGTTCCATTTTTCTGTGACTACCAACAACATTAAACTAGAAATTCTCAGAACTTTTTAAGTTGAATATTTTTCATCAAAGACAGCCTGAGTTTTCATGTTTCTGGCTAACAGATCATATAAAAATATCTGTACACACTGAACAGGATCAGTCTGTGCTCTGCCTAGCTCAGTGCAGCAGGCTCCATGCAATCAATCCAGAAAGGCACAGGCTCCAAAAAGCAGACCAAAATGAGGGTAGAGACAGGAATAAAAAATGAAGACAAATTGGGGGCCCACCGAGCAAGGCAAAGAAGCACAACTGCACCAAGCTAAGCTATTACACGCTGGAATTGGCCGATTCTGCACACAGTGCAGTGCCTCTGCTTTTTTCAGTTTGATGCTGAATTCACTGTGACAGAATAAACTCAGATCAGTCCAAACTGTATTTGCAAATCAGCTTTTCTTCTCACAGCCCAGCTCGGTGGGCACCCCAATGCTGGTAGCTCCAGCCTGCCCTGCCTTCCTCCCCCACAGCTGGGCTGCTTTGCAGAGCAGGCAGACAGCTGCTCCTCAGGGAGAAGTGCCGTCAGGATAAATATTTGAGCAGGGCAGCTAATCCTGCATGTCAGGAGACATGCGAATGTCCACTGAGGCTTGTACAGTTCTCAAAGGGCTTCCATTGTTAGTTATAGGAGGAAATAGTAAAGCAGCTTCCCAAACTCCTGAACTATTTACATATGTAGCGTGTGTGCCAGCTAAAAAACGTTCCTGATGGAAATAAAAATAAGGTCCTAGCCAATGTCCTACCCAAACCTTCCTTGAGGGTAAGGCATGGGAGAGACACAAAAAAAGAGTTGTATTTTTTTCCCAAGCCACCAGTAGGAGATTTTTTAAAATTTTATTTTATTCTCAGTACAAATTTTATTAACCTTTAAAAAAAAATGCCACATAAATACTGGTGCACTTCTATTGCTATCTCCGGATTTATTTTGGCACCAAAAGACAAACTCATTTCTTTGGTTTACAGGAAAAGTATATGATGCACTCTACAGATCCAGAGACACACATAAATTGTAGAGCACTGGCCAGATCTGGTGCCCATTTTTCATGTCAATTGTCTCAGTAAGTGAAACAGCTCAGAGAGGGGAAGGAAGGCTGCGCCTGCTCCTCTCCTTCCCGCTGGTGGCATCATCTCCACTTCTTTCTCCTCATGAACTAACAAAGTCACCACCACATCCCTCCTCCTGTATACAAGGAAGCTGCTCCAAGTTTCAGGGCTGAAACGATTTATTCCTTCACTGGATGGGTACATTAAAAATAGCAGAAGCTGGGGAACTAGTGGTGGAAAGTCCAAAGAGCAAACGCTGGGTGGACAACAGCAGGTCTGGCCAAGGTCCAGGGTTCACAAAGATGGTAACAGCCCATGTTCAGATGCTTGAATGGGAATATTTTGGAAAGGGCATAAGAGAGTTCTTGTCCCTGCCCCCACCCCTCAGGCAATGTCTCTCAGGGTCTACAAAGCAATGAACTATCCAAGAGGAAAAAATCCCATACCTCTTTATGACAAGGGTATGCAAATAGTGTGGAATTTCTTTATTTTTCTGGTTAAGAATCTCACCTCAGCATATTTGTATAAAAGTGAAAAACCTATGGGAAACTCAGTTTAAGCATTCACACTTGGTTTCTTTTCATTTTCCTTTAGAAAAAAAGCATCAAAATCTACAAACATCCTATCAAAACCTCACATCAACTCAAAATCTCCAGAGGGATTGCAAGCTTGCTCAGCTTGCAGGAAAATGCACCTGAGTTGTGTTGGGTTGACCCCCTCAAAAATTCAGTTATCCTTCCTCTTGCATGCCTTCTGCAGAATTCCCTGTAAATCATCCCTGTAAATCAGGGGAAAAGCAAACAAACACCTCTGTTGCACAACTATGCTCATTTATTTTATCCCAGTGCTTCAGTCCAAATAACGTGTTCACCATCACCACCAGGATGAAAGAGAAGAGATGGCAGGAAGGAATCAGCAGATGACATTTGCCATGTGGGTAGAAGGGGAAGGACAGGAAAAAAAATAAAGGAAGGGGTTAAGGCAGAAGTCTCCTGGCGAATGATTGCACTTGAATCAGGAATCTCCAATCCAGAAAAGCCCACAGGACAGTTCAAACAAGTGAATAATGTGCCTGGGATCCAAGGTTTTCAGTACTGTTTTGCCTAAAGGATTATTTCATTTACATTTCTTATAAATGAGTCATGACCTATTGATAGCTACAAAACTCTCCATATTTATTCTGCAAAAGTTGCACCTCAGAGATGTCACCTTATGGTTTTTTGCCTCATTAAAATTCTAGCTCCCCACGTGGTGGGAGACATGGTGCTAACTCCAAGGAGGACAATGCAGTGGCAGAAAGCAAAACCAGGGAAATCTAAACGAGAGACACAGAAGGTTTAGTGCAGTTGGAGCCAGATCATTCATGAGGTTGATGTTCCCTCCTCACTGCTCTGGTCTCCTGCCTAGGAGACCTCAGCTAGGGCTGAGGGGTGCAGGCATTGCCCCTAATACCTCATCCTGCCTTTCCTGCTGTCGAGTTACCAGAGGAAGGATACCCTGGAGTACCTGGGCAGGCACCCAGGAGGCTTCTGAATAAACCAGGCATGGCTCTGCACTGCAAAGCTAATTAGGAAAAAGGAAGAAAACCTTCCCAATGTAATTTAAAGCAAGAAAGATATTAGTGTTTTCTTTTATATATTCTCAATAATGCGTCTACTCCTCCACTCCTTGCCTTTTTAAATCGCTTCCAGGCCACCTTAAATTCACTGGAAAAATGCTCAGTCTTGCATTAGGTACAGCCCTGCCATCTGTCAGATTTTTTTTTAAATTAAACGCTTGTTTAATATCAGGGGGGAAAAATTGCAGCAGTGGCTTAGTTTTTTATTTCAGTCAAATACATGTTTGCTCTTCTAAATGAGTTCAGAAACCCTGACATTTCTTGGGGAATCCAGTTCATCTGGGACCCCATCCAGATATCCCAGGACTCCTGCCTCAGAGCCTGTCTCGCCAAAACTGTAAACCAGCTTCAGTGATGGCTACATCCTGCTTCTGTGGGCATCTTCATGCATGGAAAGGAAAAGGTTCATTTTAAGGGGAAAAGGTTGGGGTTTTTTCTCATAAGACCAGCAGGCCATGTATATTTATCTACTCTCCAGAGAGACTCTCTGAGGGAAGACTACCAAGGTACCAAAAGACCCTTTAACCAAAGAAAGAGGGATAAGAAGACACAACAATGGGAACCTCAAGCCAGACAAATTCTTGTAGCTAACAGAATGAATTATAACAAAATATATGGAGGAATGTGGCAGTTCTCTGCCTTTGTTTTAGGTGAGATTCCCCTAGGTGTCCTCCAATGGGGACAGGTATGTGTCATCTAGGAACTCTTTCTGTTTCTGGAGAACCACAGGTACTTTCATGGTGCAGTTCATTTCTTCAAATGGACACTTAATTTTCAGGCTGAAATGAACTGTATCTGTTTGAGTATCTCTGTACCTTCTTGTCTCTGGTGACCATGCTGGGATATTGGGGTGACATCTGATGAGACAAGTGTGCATTTTCTGTCTAGGCATCTCTCTGGCACAACTACTTGAATGAAACAAGTAATTGCTCACAAAGCTTAGGTGGTCAGGTACAGTGTAAAATTTGATGCACAGACATGCTCAGATGACTCCACAGTCACTTCTGGTCTTCTCTCTGATTTTCTGGGTCTGGCACCACAGCAGAGCCACAGGCATGGCATAGGCAGCCTATGATCCAGATGACTTTGAAAAGTGCTTTTGGTTCCCTGCATCATATGAGGGGCATAGAGAGGAGATGCCCCTTTGGCAGTGCCCAGGGTGAAATCACAGGAGAAATCAGCCACCAGCAAGCACTGGCTTGGCAGCTCTGCCCAGCACAGCACCCTCTACCAGCTTCTTCCTTTCAATATGAAGAGGACTTCAACAAAAAAATTAGAGACTCACTAGGAAACCCCTGAGCATGGAGGATTCATTCACTGTCACTGTTCTGATTCGAACCTCTGAAGATGTTGAATATGCTCACATTACTCATTCACTCTGAACAGAAGAAATGAGCACTCTGGTTTGTGTTTCCATATACTTAAGCTACATTCAACAGAAAAGAAGCTCCAAGTGTTTTTTTTGAGAAACCCAGGTAAGGTTAGATAAACTGGCAACTGGATTTTTTTTCTTACGAAACTATGAAAGGTGGTATTTAGAAACAGCTTATTTGAGATGCTGTTGCAACTTCTGACAATGGCAGATGTTCCCTGAAGTATGTTGTTTGGAAGTAGGATATTTAGAACAGTTGCTGTATTTATGGTGGGGAGCTTGCATCTTCCTCCTATAGTCTTGTCTAGTTTCACATAGTAACTCTTACTGCTGTGTCAAAACACAGGCAAATCTCCTCTCTGAAAGCCAGTGGGCATATAAAGGAAACAACTGCAAATAATGCTGTGAGGTTTCTCTACTGATGCAGAAACAACAGGAAAAAGCTCATATCTAATCTGCACTTGTGAGGTTTTCCCACCCTCCAGAAGTTCTTCCCTGCAATGGACTCAGACTTACTCAAAACCTTTCAGGGACTTAGTCCTGTCCTGGCTGAAGCTGGATCCTGACAGAAACAATGGAGAACCAAAATTGCTTCCCTGAGTCATGCATCCAATACAAGGCAAGGTGGCAGTGTGCTGGGACACAGCCCAGGGTGCACACGCATGGATGAGCGACACTGCCTGACACCCAGCCTGTGTAGTGACAGCAGCGAGGTGACATTAAGTGAACTGCACAACACGAGCTCCAGACCTTTGCCACAGGCAAATGCACTCTCACAGACATAGCCCAGAGGATGTCATTGCAGTGGTACAGAAGGGTAAAGCTCAGCTGTCAATTAAAATCTCAGCAAAGTCTCACTTAGCATCCACGTTGCTCATACACATGTGTGGGCAGCCTGAACTTCACCCAAACAGAGAGGAGGCTGGAGGGGAGGGCAAACTGAACACCAGTTCAGGCAGGGTGGTCACACCATCTAAATTAAGCAGCTCATGTATGGATTGTAACACCTCAGCTCCATGCACAGCACACATAGTCTTCAGGCATCTTCAAAGCAATGAACCAAGCCAAATTTTTCCTCAGTGATGCTGGACCTCCAGCTGCTCATACTCTCCCAGACACAGTCAGGACTCAGCATGGGTCTGGCAGTAGTTAGGGCAGAGACACTGATCCAGTTTTGGAGGGAAATGAATTTACTAGTACAGATACGAGCAGTGCTGTGCCTGCAGCCCTCAGGGCCAGGTAATGATCTCTGCTCTGCTTTATTATAGTGGAGAGACAGCCTCTGGGTCTAAAATGTACCTGGTCATTTTTCCATGTATCTTCTGCTAACAGGACCCAGAGTGCAGCTGCCTATTATGCATTAAACCAGGAAATTACTGTCATTAAAAATCACTTTATTCAATCAGTTTTATACTTATCTGGCAGTTGCCAACTTTTATCTTCAACTGCATACTGAGACTGTGTCTACATGACTGTCAGCCCTCTGTAGGTCTCTTGAAAATACCAAGTACACCTTTGAAATATCTAGCTGGGGTCCTGCAAACAGAGTTGTCATGGCAGCATGGAAATCTGGCCCAGCAGAATATCTTTGCTTGCCTTTCCAAAGGTGACAAACCATTCAGAGCATCCAATGGATACTTCTTTAAAACAAACTGGACTTAAAGAAAACCTGGCTTGTCCCTCTCTCTTAAAACATCAACCTGAGACCTAAAATCAGTAGTCACATAAGAAAAGGGGGTGGCCAGTGTCAAGAGAGTCCTGATAGGATCAGAAGCTCGTGTAAGCCTGCTGTGAAATCAGAGCAAATCCCCAGCAATGAGAAGACTGATGTGTTGCTACTGGTGGCTGGAGCAGCCCTCAGCACAGCAGTGCCTCAGTTCTCCCTTTGCCTTCTGCAGATGTCTGTCACAGTAGCAGTTACTGCTATTGGAAATATCTGCCTTTATTCTCCTTCCTCCCATTCCTTCTGACAGGATAAATTACTGCACTCAGAAAGTAAACAGCTTTTGCAGTTCTCCTGAATATCAGTGCTGCTATAAAACATTTAGAAAAAATGCACATGATGCAGAAAATAATACTGAACACCGGTTGTTAGTATTTTCATCATGCCATAGGGGTGCCTAATATTTAACTGGTATTACGAGCTGAGAGTACCTTCCCTCCAGGACCCCAGGCCTCAGCTCTTCAAAGACTTCAGGATGTGCTTTCATCTGACCAGTGCAGTTGGACACAGGGACTATTTGATGTGCGTAAAGGTTTGTGCCTAAGGATTTCCAGGGCTGGAGCCTGACCTGATGAGCACAGAAAATTGGAGAAAACTACGAGGAGTAGCAGATCAGTTCAATTTGATTGGACGAAATCAAAGCTGAGGCACTCAGTAGTGCCAAAAGCCATTTAGGACCAGTAACTTCTGTCCCTTTGAGAGACAAATCCAGGAGTTCTTCTAATACTCAGACTAATTGAGTCCCATCAAGGCCTGAGGCATACAAGCATCCTCAGCTCCATCAAGTTGCTCACATTACGTGTCCAGTTGTACAATGATGAATACAGGGAGGTAACAAAGGGAATCCCTCTTGATTTATGCCCTGTCACTTGACCTATAATTTAAAATCTCTGAGATCTCTACATCTTTATATTTAACCTTTTTATTTAACCTCACTCAACACAGAGCTTTATTTTGAGCCACATAGCTTCAGAACTGAGTGCAGAAGCTTCCTTTTGACCTACAGCATTTCTGACTGCAGACTGTCCCCTCTGTGTAAACAAGACTTCTCCTGTGTAAACAAGTCCAATGCATATCTCCAGCCTGTGTGAATCTGAAGTTCAACTGCTTGACTATCTTGCTCCTTTTAAATAATGACACTTTAAGTCTTCTCTAACTGTACCCCAGACATTTATTTGTAGGTTATAAGGAGCTCCCACAGTCATCTTCTCTTGTGCGGGCTACAGGACTTGTTGTATCTTCTTCTATATTTGCCTTCTCCTTTTCTCCATCAGCCTTTTTTATCTTCTTTTTGTACTTTGGCTCACACCCAATCTCTGATGGAGCTCCTGCTAGTGTGAGTTCCAGGGAACTCACACTATTGTGCAGGGTGAAGGGCTCCCTGTGGTCCAGGCTCCCTCAGCCACCAATTCTCATAAGTGATTCCTTGTTCCCAGCATGGACCACGCACATCAACAGCACAACAAAATAAGGGAATGGAAACATATCGGGGTCATATCTTCTTTGTTCAGGTTTTTATTACCCCTCCTTTTACTTAGGACATGTCAGTAATTTAGCAGCCCTCTAGTGAAATGCTCATGTTGACAGTCAGGGTCAGAGCAACATGTTTTGGAAAAAACATAACACAACAAAAGCTTACACAGGTTTTCTACAAACTCAACTGCCACTCCCAGCCAAGACTAGCTGCTACCCAGCAGCCCAGAGCAGAAGTACCCCATGGGATGGCCTGAGTGCCTCTGTCCCCATCATCAACCCCTGCCACCCTCAGCATAGGCTGGCCTTGGCCAGAGACAGGACTTGCAAAGGAGCTGGTCACTGCTTCATGGGTTGGGGTTTTTCAGACTTCCTTTTGATTAGGTAAGCCAGTCTTTCTTGACATTGAAGGAGGAATTGCAGGGTTAATAAAATAAAAGAAGGAGAAGCAATGAACCAGTCCAACACAGGTACCTGCATGCCCAGCAGCCACAAAGGAGGCTGTTTAGGGGTGTCTCTCCACTGGCCATGGCCACTTGGAGATCAGGGCTTTGACTTGACTGTCAGTTGCACTGTTTCCTGGTTTTCCCAGGCTCTTGTAGACAGCTGCCTTGGTGAGGCTGACAGGAGACTAAAAGCCTTTGTTCCTGAGGCTGTCTGTTTTGTCTAAGTGTGGGTGGCAACACACACTGTTTCACAATCATTATTCTCCTTTACAGAGAAGCTTGAGAGTTTGGACTGAATTTCGTAGTGGAGAAAGACTGAATGTTTCACAGTCCCCTTTGTGTCCTGCCAAGGTCTTATACATAGAAGAAATCCTTATTTCTGCAGAAAGTAGAATATCTGGTGGGAGATAGGAGAGAGTAATTGCCCCACATCCAGCAGCAAGTCCAGCAGATCCTACATTTCTCTCCACTTGGCTTATTAATGCCATTTTGGAAATGTCAAGCAGAGCACTGTGGAGAAGCTTATATCCTGATAATCAGGAAAAATCTCACAGAAAATGTGAAAGTGGCTTTGCTGTGACATTCCTGGATGGCTACAGCTCTGAGAGGCAGCCACTGAAGATTTCTTTTTATAGCAACAGCAGCTCTAGTATCACCTAACGGGGACTGAGAATTTGGGTCATAAGCTGGAGCTTTTGCAAAGGGACTTTTCCAACCGTGGCTCTGCTCTGTGCAGTGCTGCGCTCCGAGCAGGTGGATGAGACAAAGGCAGCGCTGGGGCCCAGGTGAGCACTGCCTCTCCCACCTTCCCGCTCTGAGGCACGGTGTCTCAGCAGCCAAAGCTCCAAGAGGAACAATTTTTCCGTGGCACTGGGAGGCATCACACAGGGAGCATTAACGCCGCTGAGGAAGGCTGGCAGCAGGATTTGCAGGGAGAGCACTGCTTGCCTCGCCCGATGAAGAAGGACAGGGCGGCTGACACAGAGCTCCTGTTCTCCCTGCGGCGCAGGAAACCTTGTTCGGAACACTTTATTCCTGGGAAAAAGCTGTCTGGCTGCTGCCTGAGCAACTGCCGGTTCGCACCGTGAATGACAGAGGGTGGAAGTGTGCTTTTTGCCCGGGTAATGGTGGGAGTGTGCCAGCCCACGGGCTATCACTGCCGAGCAATGGGCTGCCCTTCCTCTGCCCACCTCCAGGCAGCCGACAGCGATGTGTTAATTTGGCTAAGAATAGAAATAAATTTAATTTAAACACAGCTGTGATGCACCACGGAAGCTACAGAGGAGTCCCTACAGTGACCATCGCTGGGGTTTCAAAAGGAAAAGGTTTTGAGACTTAGGAGATATTTTTGTGATATAACACTCCTGGTTATCCCTTTTGGAGGAGGGTCCTCTGTTCTCCCCGTTCCCAACAGCAGCACAGAAAAGGTTCGGGTTTTGCAGCAATGGCTGCATTTTGGGAATCACATCAAACAGCACAATGTTGCAGAAAAATGCAAAGTAAAAAAAGCCAAATTTCCTTCATCTGAAAAATTATCCAAATTTCACTCAATTACATGCTGGTCCAAGGCATGACCTCTGATCAAAATGAAGGGGCAGCAGCTAGGTTAAATATCCCAACCCACCTTTTCATCTGGAGTTGCAGGACACCAGCAGCTCTCTGCCACAAAAGAACAACAAAATTCCACAATTTCCCTGGAAAAAATACAGATTTGGCCCCAGGGCCATAATTCCTTGGAGCATCAACTGAGTATCCATAACTGTCCCCAGCACAAGGAGTGGTGCCATCTTGACACAGAGGGAAGAAAGAGCTCATCCTCCCAAATGTGAACTGATACTCCTATATTAACACACTCAACAACCATGCCACAAACCTCAAAACTCATAAAGTTGTTTTGAAAAGCACATGATTTTTAAAAATTGACATATTTTTTTATTTTTCTGTTTACTCAGTCTCTAGACTTCTGGTCCCTGAGGTTAGCTCTGCAGCCAAAGGGCTACAGACTTTTTCCAAAACCAAAAGCTGAGTTTGCCAAGGAATTGTTTAGTCACACAAACTGAGACTGTAAGGAAAAAACACCAAAGATCACAAGACTGCTGATTATTTTCTGGACTTGTCATCACACATGATTTGTCATGTAAGCTTGTGGAGAATGATGGTTTCAAAATTCTCTGAAATGCTTTCTGGTTTTATGGAAACTCCTGAAGAACTAAATACTGGATTTCCATTTTTCCCTTTTAACTTTTTCTTTTATTTTTCCTTTTTTTTTTTTTTATGTAAGGGAGCATTCAGAAAGAAGCAGTTTTCTGTCCATCCAGCTGGATTCAGCTGGGAAACTTTCACTCCTCTCTTCAGCGTATTCACTAGTTCAGATTTTCTAATAACAGAAGAGAGAAATAAATACTAAATAGGCTTTTTTTTTTTTTTTTTTTAGCAACTGGACAGATAGAAATGGAAATAAATGCCTAGTACACGAAAAATGAGTTTGTAAAACAGGTAGAAAGAATTTTGTCAAATTTTCTAATTTGTAATCCCACACACAGTTCTGTTAACCTGCCAGTGCATTAACAGTTGCTTTAATAAAAAACGGGAAGCAGCAAAACATTTCATTACTTTGTCTTTCATCTGTTTGTACTGTCAGTACGATAGCAGAGAGGAGTAGCTAGCTACCAGAATAAAACACCCTCTTTTCCAAAGTCTGATCATGTACAAATACATGGTACCAGGCACTAAGTGACCCAACAAAGGGATTTTTACAGCTGTGGAGTTTCTGTGTCTGTCACCACAAGGCCTTTCATGCTGGAGTGTGCTGAGAGAAAGGCAAAAGGCTCAATGATCCCAATGCCTTTACGTGTCCTGAAATTTCTACCTGCAACCAGTGCCATTGCCCTGTAACCTCAATAAAGCCACAACCATACCAGGTGTCTCACCTCCTGCTTCCTCTCAAGCTTAGTAAATAAGCATTTGCTAAAGTACAGACAAACACACTTTTCAGCAACATGACTGTGAAAGCTGCAGTCCCTCTTCTCCTCACCCCTTGTGTGTAAGGACACTCGATTAATGTGCCTAGCCTTAGCACTAAAATGGAATTCTGATTTTATCACAACACACTAGCTCGACCATCTCTCACTGGAAAAATTAAAAGCTCCACAATACCTTCCTCCCAACCTCACATGCCACTTCCTCAAGGTTAAATAGCTCACACTGCACTGCTGTCTCCACTACTTGCATGTAATTATATTTTCTGTGTAAGTTTGTGTGTGTGTTCCTCATCTCACAGCAATCCATATGGACATACTTAGGTGGCATACTCTTTTGCCAGCCTTTGGAAATTGTCTGTTTTCTGTGAGATTAAGTTCTTCCCTTCTAATTAAAAGAATTGCTCAAATTTGGCAAAATTAATTGAATATACTATTAGCTAATTTATTTTTAGTTATACCTAAGGGAAAATCCATTTATAGATGACAAAGTTCTACAGTGGATCTCCATCTTCTCCTTTCCCCTCAAGAAACTATTTCTGATGAGCCAAATCCTCTGAACATTTCCTACCTCCAATACACCACTACCACTGCGGGCAGACTGGAGAGCTACATATGACCAGACTACAGACCAGGGTGACCCCAAGGACCAGAAGTCTGGGTGCTTGAGGTGGCTCTGAGTGATGGCAGCTCCCCCCATCAGCTTGCATTTCGTAGAAAACCAGGCAGTACCCACTTCCTGCAGCGTCTGCCTCCACTGCTGCCTATATATGAATTTAAAAGATTTCCCTGATGGTTTAATTGAATATTTGGTAAACCACCTTTCTTTGAAGATTGAAGTGTATTGCAGAGGAAGGATGGAAGGATGGAAGGATGGAAGGATGGAAGGATGGAAGGATGGAAGGATGGAAGGATGGAAGGATGGAAGGAAGGCTCAGTGTCACAGTTTTCATGCACAGGTTAAGATAAGCTGTTAGCAGTAAAAGGTGTGTTTCCAAAGGAGGTTGACTAACCACACTGGAAACAGAAGATTTCTGTATGCATACATATGCACAAAACTACTATGGATGTGTTGCACAGTATAGCTAAACTGTTAATAGCTATTATATTGCTATAATAATAGTAGCTATTATTCAGGTGAACAAAGAGGAGAAAGGCAAAAAAAAAAGGAAAGGAAAGG
>VZTT01030404.1:91837-104038 GCA_013400855.1 Buphagus erythrorhynchus | reverse complement strand
TAACAGTATCAACAGAAATACTACGACATCCTACTAGGAAGACTAAAAAAGTACTTTTTTTGGTAATCATCTTCAAGAGGAGGCTTGTATAGTGAGTGTCTGTGGGAGTCTGTATGAGACTATTCAGTATTTCCTCTAAAAAAATTGCTGATAATGGAAATCTGCAGATGACACAGATTTACCATTCTGACAAAGTGAGAACAGAGCAGTTATATAAACAAAACTTGAATCACTTGTTCAGTTGAACTTTTCAGGCGAACCATATTTTGATATAGTCAAATGAAAAAAATTGCAAATAAAGGAAAATTAGAATAGGTCATACCTCTGGAGTATGAGACTGTTCCTTATGATGTGTGGGTCCAAAAGAGATCTGTAGGG
Organism: Buphagus erythrorhynchus; assembly: GCA_013400855.1. Lineage (NCBI taxonomy): Eukaryota > Metazoa > Chordata > Aves > Passeriformes > Sturnidae > Buphagus > Buphagus erythrorhynchus. Next base: position 103,660 of record VZTT01030404.1, on the reverse strand, counting down.
TGGGCAATGCCTAAATCTCTCCTAATGAGCTCCCAGAATAATGCTGTGGCACATGGGAGCAGTTGGATCCTTGAATTAATGAACCTAAGAGCTTGTTTTTCCTTTTGGTGGTTTTCTTTCTCTGTCAGTATTGCATCCAGTTCTGATGTCTTTGGTCACAGACATAGAGAGCATGACTGAAGTATTTGACATACTTGTCTAAAAGAAAACCAATAGGTGAATTGATTCATATATGAGAAATTTGATATGGAAGAAACCCCAAGACATTAACTAATAATGAATTTCTGTAGCTCTTAAAGATTTCAAATTGGTGTTTTTCCTGAAATTTGAAAAAAATGCAAACCATATGTTTTGATTTAGTTCCTATTATCCACACAGGAGGTCAGACCAGGATAAGTAATGATCTTCTCTGGCAGTATCATCTATGATGCTAGGAACCAGAGCCAAATTTATGTTATGTACCTGTCAAGTAATGCTCCCACTGACGTACATGGTTGCTACTGTGTGTAGGTACAAAAAGCATCTGAAGCTCTCACAGTTGTTGAAACAGTTAGATAATGGATTGGCCTTAGAGTATAATTTTGAAATGTTAGTCACCATTTCTAAAACATGTATAATGTTTCTGTCTACAAACAAATACCTTCTAAACATTTTGGAATCTAGTAATTTTTAGTTATCTTTGCCAACTGAGAGTACACAGTGTTAGAACCACATTGCAGTGGTAAATATGTCTAAAATTGTGATTCTGTGTGAAGCCTAGTTGCAGAGGAAAAGCACCATTTTGGTTAAAAGAAGGTTCAATAGTTGTTGAGTAATCACTGTCTTTTTTCCTTATTGTTTTTAATTTTTGTCACTGTATCCAATAACATTATTGAACTCTAGAAGCAAGTTGATTTTGTTCTGCCTATAAGTTGTGTTCTTCCTTGTCCTGGAAGGTTACATGAAGTAAAAATAAATATATGTATATTTTCTATTCAGACCTCTATGCCTCCAAGGATGCTGGGACTAAACTCTTTAGGGATTGAGCAGTGTGGTTTGGAGGCTGGGATACAGAACTGGGGTCCTCTTCATCTGCACATGTTGGCAAGAGTTGTGTTTTGTCTGATTCTTGCTGTAGGAAAGGAAAGATGTGATGCTAGGTGCATAATCTGGAGGGATTTCCACTAAGCCTTGCTTTATGGCTTCTACTTCACAGTGCTGCTGTTACTGTCCAAGTTTTAAATCAAATCTTCCACACAATGAAAATCTGATTTTACTGTCCTGTAACTTTCTAGAAAAAGCACTTTCTCATTCCTATAAGATATATTTCTCTTACAAACAAATGTTTTTATTTCTTTTCAGTAAATACCACAAAGGGATCTCTGCATTTTCTCTATTTCAATATAAAAAGGATTTTTCTTGAACAAAGGAGAACTTCTTTTCATCCTGAGCAATTTAAGTGACCTGCTAAAATAAATGCACTGGCAGGACTTCCATTTAGTTAGTAATTCACAGCTGTCACTGGAGACATCTCTCTACAAAGAAAACTGTTTTCTTTCCATGTTTATTTGTTCAGCAGAACCTGCTGCATAACAATGTCAATTATTGGTCTTATCAGTGTGTAACCCTGGAGAAGACTAAAATCACAGGAGCCTGTACACTTGGCAACCAAACTCAATCAAAACTACTGATAAGAGCACAAAGAGAAACCAAAAGCTTTTGGAGTATGAGCTGAGTAATGGGATGAAGTGACATATGCTTTTCTTTGAGACAAGAAGATGGAGGAGGATTAATTTTCTTTTTTTCAATTTTCTGTTCTCTCCTATGGTTTTCTAAATGCTATTGCATGTAGATTTTGCTGTCTTACAACAAAATTGTCTCTTTGCAGCTGCAAGACATTAAAAATAACAAGAACAGAAATGCCTATTGTTTTTTCATCCTTGTAAACAAATAAGAATTAGATTTTTTCCAGGAATGTCATTATGGCAGATTTACTATTACTATCATAGCCTCCTGGTTAGATCTTTCAGCTGCCATAAAGAGTAAAATCTTTGCACAACTTGTTTGCTCTCTGTAGTGTTTTTTTCATTAGACATCCCTTTTCAAATATACTAAGAGTTCTCATTTTTCCCATCTTAATTTGTTTTCTTCACAGTAGCATTTTCTCGCTGTTAGCTGAGTGAATAGCAGTGGTTCCATCCAGTCCTCGGGAGCTGACTCACCAAAGCTTTGTGTTAATTTGTTTTCCTCGCAATTCTCACATATCTTGCTTAGTTTCAGGTGCTGATCCCCATAGGTCAGCAGGTTAAAAAGAGGCATCTGAAATCCTTAATAGCTGTTGTTCCCTACCAGATCCTTTCTTAAATATTGCCACCCCTGAGAAAAGATGACAGAGCACAGCACAGAGCTGCTATGGCAGTGCCAGCTCGCAGGCAAGCCTATTAAAGCAACCCGAGATTGCCAGCAGCAATTACCTCTGAAAGTTATATTTCATGTAGTTGACGTCTTTAGTCGCTTCTGTGAGAAAAGGTCACATCTTCCAAGCTGTGCTATAGTTTCCTTTCTAGGGGATTATTGTGATAAATACAGGAATTCCTCCTCTCATCTGCCTGCTAAAGAAGCAGAAAAAGATGAGAGATGCGTCACTGTCAGTGACCAGCCCATCAAATCACACAATGCATCACTGAAATGTGTATCCATTAGAACTTTTAGTATGTTTTTTGCCAGACCCTGAAACACTTTTTGGCCATGTTTATTTTTTTAAACAAAATGACATTTTATTTACAAGGTATGGTTTTGTAAAAGAAATAATGTTGTCACAAGTCCGGTTATGCTAAGAAAATGAATTTAGGTATAATGTTGTCCTTAAAACCTATTTGGTTTATGTGTGGTTTTGATTCTTTAGATAACCATTTCAGATAGAGTTTTTGAGGCTTTTCTTTGAATCTCTGAAGGCCACAACCTCCTTCTTAATGTAATTGGAATTTTTACAAAACCAAATGGGTGTAAGAACCCAACACCTGGGAGAAATACAGCAAAATATTACTCATACTCAGTTTGTGTAATACTAGTTGTCACATGCTAAAATAATTATTATGAAAACCTTTTTCTCTCCTTATTGATTCTCTCTGGGTTTAGTAGTATTTCTCCTTACATAGTGAGAAATTAAGGACTTTGACCTATTTGATCTTTGATGACCATTCTGGAGCTGCTATGCAATTAACAGTGTTCCTTGGCCAAATTGCTCTTTGGGTATTGATATCATGACAGCGGCCATTGCTTTCAACATGCAGAGTGTTTTAAAGTTTGAGTGTAAACTTGTTTATTTCCTTATGTGTGTGGACCAGGATTACCCAGAAGAAGTAGTCATGGCTTAAGAGCTTTTAGGACTTTCATCTTGGAAATCTTAAAAATGAGCAGTCAGAAAAGATTAACTTAGCCCATTGTCACCCACTGTACTGAAAAGACATTCAGTTCTCTCATGTTTGTGTCAGGAGGTGTTTTTGTAGATGAGTAAAGAATTAACCCTGCATTCAGCTGTTGGTTTACAAGCATATTTTTCATGAAAGTGGAGGCATTTATCATCTGATATAGAGATTTGATCTCAAATTCTGGCTGGCCAAAGTTGAGTTGTAGATGTCTATTTTAATCAGTATAGTGATGTGTAAGAGGCAATTAAATATTGTATAAAGAAAGTGTGATAGTATTTTAATTGCCTTAGAAGTCCAGGACCTTAGGATATTTGTATGTACCTTAGGACTTCCAAGTATTCCATTTAGAGTTACTATTTTTCTGTGGTTCAAGTAATATATTTTTTGTTTTGAAAAATTGCATTTCTCTGGGACTTGCATGAGAATTATGCATTTGGGTTTTACGTCACTTCTTTAGAATTGTGCTTAACAACAGCAGACTGGGAAATGAAGAACTGACCTTAGCAAACAGTAATTAGAAGAATGTGACTTGTTTAACCTTGTGAAGCAAAGCTTGATATAGAATATCTTCTAGATATCTTCTAGAATGCCTTTGGATTGCTTTATAATGGGGGTAAAGATTTAAGTAATTATGTAATTTTGGTGAAAGATCAAAAGTATATAAATTATTTCACTTTGATTTATAAACCATTCGATAAAGTGAAGCATCTTATATGTGAAATATCAGGACACAAAGAGAAGAATATATTTTCTAACAAAGCTTGATAAATTTATGTTATTGTGTGGTATAGGAAGATTAATCCTGGTTTGGGATTTTTCTTGTCCCCAAACAAAGAGAAGGTGTCTTGAACACAGTCTCAGTTATTAATCATGTTTCTCATGTAGTATTCATTGGTTGAGGATATTTTAATTCTTTAGCTTGTAGTGTACAATTGGATTGCATTGTGTTAATTTGAATTGATGCTTCAGTCTATTGTCTATGGATGCACTTTTGGAATTTCTCTCTGACTGAAGCATTCTATATCATATATTTTTTTTCTTAAGGCATCAAGGAATGAATAAAAAATTGTGGGGATGTTGTTGTTTTTGTACATTGGGAAAACCTGTGCAGCTTGAGTGATCCCCTGTCTTGTGTTCTTGTGCCTGTGTGCTGTGCTCACCAAGGAAGCTTAATTGATTTCTTAATTTGAACAGTGGCATTTTCCTCAGAGATGAAGGGATTTTCAGATTACTTCTTATTGATTTTTGTGAGGCTTCTCAAGTTAACTGGGAAATTTTCAGTTATCAGATGGGGCAGGTTGTTTCCTTCAACTGTGATATCTTCATGAAGGTCTCTTCCACTACAAAGTCATTGGTGCTCTGTACTGCTGTCCTTAAGTCTCTTAGAGGTGCACAAATGCTTTATGGGCTTTGACATGGCAAGTGGGGAATGATTGTTTGTTATTCAGAGCAAAACACCAGAATGTGGCTTCATTTGGTGGTGATTGAGCAATGTAATGGAAATGGCCTTTCAGGCCTATATCCCCTAGGATACTGACAATACTCCATTTGAACTGTGTTTAGGACTACTTGTTTTACTTCTAAAAATATAGTAATTTAAGTAGGTTCTGCACTGTGACATATTTATTTGATGTAAAAGTTACATATCTTAGGCAGTGCTACTTAAGTTATAGAAAACAAGTAATTTTGCATCAGCCATCCTTAATATATGTTTTTTCTAAAACAAGTTGGGATTTTACTCAGAACAATTTACAGCATTTTCTCAAAATATAATAATTACTTAAGGTTAAAAAGACATACAATTTTTGTACACTTTTGTCCTATGCCTCATTATATTCATTTGATATTTTATTATTTTCTTTCTTCTTTTTTTTTGTGACTGAGCTTTTAGCTATTCATACTACAGTGTTAAAATCTACGTCATTGTAGATAAGGAGATGAAATATGTGTGAATTTATAGCTGTAGAATTGCCCCACTTAAAATGCATTGCCAAATTATGGTCAGGAAAACCAAACCAAGAAGAGTGGTTAGCATATGGACTTTATGGAGAGGCAAAATTGTAATTTTTTTCTTGGAATCTGCTATAGAAATATTTTGATCTTGCTTGACTACAGAAAAAAATTAGATAGAATATAGTAACTTATTGGTAAGTCATTTCAGAAATTAAATTCTGCCATTATTGCTGCAGTCTTAATTGGTACAGTACATTCTTTGTTTGGATGGATTTTGTTTGGATTTTCTTTTTATAGAAAAACAGCTGATCTATATGACTTTTTATACTCTGGATATTTGCATCTGTTTTCCTTTATTTGTTGTGTTTTGGATGGAATAAGTGGTAAATTACAAACCTGGGCTTTTTATTATTTATTTATTATGATTTGTATTTTGGTGCATAAGAAGTACACATATCTCCAAATACTATCACTATAACAATATATCATAAAACAATATGGCAAAAATTATAATCAGAGTGGTTCAGGGCTGTTCTGTTCTGAGCTGTAGCAATTGGAACTGTCAGCTCTACTGGAGCTGCTCTATCGACTGTGAAACTTTCCTGGATACAAGTGTGAAGCTTCCTGAGATATTCAGTTTCCATATGAGAAATGTAAAATGGAAGTTCTGTTTTCTCTAGTTTAAATATGAGAAAGAACCTAGGACTGTTTTTGTTTGACTGCCCGGTTTAAGTTTGAATTTAAATCAATGTTTGAGTATCATAGAATCATAGAAGGTTTTGGGATGAATGGGACCTAAAATCCTTTAGGTTCTGTGACAATGCTTGCTTTGATTCCAGCTCCTTAACCTTGTCTTAAAAACTTGAGATAATAATGTGTGGATAGTAAGTTTAGTTGAGAAAAAGATCTAGCATGAAAATTTGATATTTGTTTTAGGGATGGAGCTTACTTGTGGGTTTGATTTTTATTTGAGACCAAGGTAATAAGACTACCTGTAATAATAGCTGAGATGTGATCCTTTAATGTACTTTTTAACCAATACTGTTGGAAATAAAGATGTAAATCTTCAGCTAAGTGAGCTGAAGCTAAGCACAGCTTCTCTGACATAGTCCTTTAGAACCACATATTTTATGATTAGCAATTAAGGTTGCTAATGACTTGTGTAAGAGATCCATACTGGATGAAACAGGACTTTAATTGCTAGTTTTGTATGCTGAGTCTTGGAATCTTTTTCAGTAGTCATGAAAAGGAAAACATGAAAGGGAAATGATAAAACCATCAACTTTCCATAAGCTTTCATTTTCGGGATGTTAAGGTGTGTTTCTATGAAGATCTTATTAGGAATATAAAATTAATTATAAGAATAGCATACTTCTTTATGTTTTTATAAGATTAATGGCAGATTGATCAGTTGAAATGAAGAATTAAAACATATTTTTGAATCAAAGAATATATATATTTATGTATACATATATTTATACTGTATTTGAATCAAAGTATAAAAAAGATATATACTTGTTGAGAACCACTGTGTATTGAGGTGGTGAATTTAAGGTGGTAGCACAAGAAATTAACCTTTAAAATATTTAGATTTTAAAAAAATATTCATTTTCAGATGCATCAAGTCTAGCTGGAACTCTGAATAATATTTTTTTCTCTGTAGTTTTCCTACTGTTCTGAGTTTTGTGTGCTATAGTCTGTTGATTGAGATGTCATGGTGTGTGAAAAAAGGTCAAAATTAAGATTTATAAGACTGATTGAAAGAATTAACGTTTCTTTCAAGGAATTCTAGGAGCATAATGTGAGTAATGGACAATAAAGGAATATACAAGAAAAGATCAAATTTAGTGTTGAATTTAGGAAGTTCAATGTTGCAGTATTTCAGCAAATACTTGGGTCGGGGCTTTTTGACTCTCGTTTCTTTCCTCTAAACTTTCACATTCCAGGTGGAAGTTTTTGAGTGATACTGATTTATGGCTGGCCAAGAGTGTGTTCCTAAACCGTTCAGACTGTGTCCAGTGCAGACTTCAATGCTCCTTCCACTTAGCATAGATAAACCAGTGTTGCCCCATCTTGTGCTTACCAAAGTTTCTGTTCATCCATAGTCTTTGAAGTTACAGGAACCAGGAAGGCATTTTTGTATCCAGGATCCAAAAGAGACAGTTCTGTGCTACCTCAGCCATTGCTGCTGCGTGCTCTCCATGCTCAGGGAGCAGCCCAGGCATTCAGCTGTACCACTGAAAGATCCAGGTCCACTTACACCTCTTAACCCACATCTGCAGCAAATACTTCTTAAGCTGCAGTAGATGACCTATTTCTACTATCTCTTTAATAGTAGATTTTGAAATCTTAGTATTCTCAATTCCAGCTGGGCCCAACAGGAAAGAAATGTTTTCTCTGACTCCAAGACACAGATAATTAATAAGATGCACAGCACTCCAAAAATAGAGCTCATTATTTGCAGCTCTGTGTAGCAGGTTAGGACACCTGGACAAGTAAGAAGTGGCAGCAGCATAGGGCATATTGCTGAGCATCTTGCAAGAAACAGTACTCAAGAAAGGAGTACATGGAGCTAGAGCTGTATTCATTTGGTGCACTGTCATATCATGAGCAAGGGGCAGAGAGAAGGAAAGGTAGCACTAAGGCAGCTGACCAAGGTCATCCAGGCTCTGCAGCGTGTGCTGGACCTGTGCTTTCATGTCACTAGCCCTGCAGTTCCTGCTTTGATCACAGGCTGGAGAGGAAGGATTTGTAGTGAGCTTGGCTGAGTCCCAAAGCAGCAGGTATCCTTCATCCTAAATATCTGGGAAGAGAATTAGAGGTTAACAGGGCACAGCACCGTGCCAGCCTGGTTACAGCAGCTCTTAGAGGGTGTGAGGCACTGTAGCTCTGGCACATGTGTCTGCTCCACAGGGCAGGGAAGGGGACCGAGGCCACGAGGGGATGCCCACTTGGCACTAGCCATCCTTTCCTTTCACACTTGACATTCCCAAATGGAATCAAGTGAAAAAGAATGTTGCAAAGGAAATAGGAATTAAATAATCCCTGTATTAAGGATTTTTTTTTTTTTGCCTCTATAGTGGTTACATCTGATTGCAAACAAATGTATGAATCATCGTCCAGTTCTATCTCTGGTCCAACACTGTGCAACTTCCCATAAAACCATAAAAACATTTAGATTTTTTTTTAATGCATGCATAGGGTTTATTTCTCTTTTCTATTATCTAAAAAGTTAAATGAGCATTTTTTTTTCCCCGGAAATAATTGGTTTCCTCCTTAGGTTGTCTCAATAATTACTCTAAATAAATTTTAGTAGAATTTCACTTCATTAGTTCTTTAAAAGTAGGTGCTCTGTTCTGGGATTTCAGGTACAACTTTGGAAAGTACAAATAGCTCTCATAAAGGGGCCATTTAATCAAATTGCCAGCATAAATTTTGCAGTGTTTTATATGTGTTCATAATGTGTAATACATACAGCTCTTATTAAAATTATAGTTGTTTGCGTTTTCTTATCAAATCATTGAAGATTAATTTAGCTTCAAGTTGCTTATATATAGTCCTAAAGTATAATATTGTAAAGTTTATGATCATAAAATATAGTAAGATTGTAGGTTCTGCCTACCAGTATAAAATAGAGCTGTGGTAGGCCAGGACTACTCAGACCATAATTACGTTGCAGTTAACAGCAGGAAGGATTAACAACTCTCGTAGAAAAGGATTTAGCATTTTAAGAGTGCCTTTATTTGTGAAATTAATAGATCGGTTCTCAGTTTTGACACTAAAAACTAACTCTGTTAATGTCCTCAGTATGTTCAAGTTTGATTTTAACTTTAGTTACTGCCATTTTGTATTATCTAAAATGGAAACACTATTACTGGTTTTTATGTCTTGTTATGTTTCTTCTATTAAAAAAAACAACCTTGCAATTGAACTTTTAAATAATTCACACAGACAAAAACTCTGGATTTTCGAAGTAAATATACTGCTTTGATTAGCACAGAAGATATATCAGTGCTCTACTCATTAGAATAATGTTTTTATGTTTTATAAACTATCAACCCATTATTTTTTCTGTAATTGGTTTTGATGTTCCTTCCTTCAAGATCCACATATGGAGCCAGAGTAGGGGTGATAATAAGTGGCATAACAACTACAGATAGCCATTGCCAAATAAGCAGTATTATTGGCCAATCTTATGCTAAAAATTGTATTTCTAACATGATTATAGCTTATGTCATACTGTAAGGAGATTTGGTGATGAACCAGATTCCAAAACATGATAAAATTTACTTTCTTTGCTCTGGGCTTGGGGTTTTTAAAGATCGTTTTAAAATGCTGACGGTTAAAATCTCAATGAGGAGAAAGAGGCTGATAACTTTGTAATTATAATTATATTTTGTGAAGTTTTATTATATTCAGTTTTGATTTAGTTACAAGAAGCAGACCTTGACCTTTTTGATTTTAGAGGAAATTGAGGGATAAAGGCTTTTGAAATCACCTTTCTGAGCTGTCTATCTGGTAGTCTGGTATTTTATTTTAGATATGTGTATTGGATCTTCTGGGATAACATTTTTTCCCTCAAGAATAATTTTGTCTGACAACAGCCATTGCTTAACCTGTTGTGGTGTATAAAACACAGACCTCATACTTTAACTCTTCATACATCTACAGGTGCTTTTATACCACAGCACTTCCAGCATGTTTACCACTGTCTTTGTCTTGACTACAAGGTCAGAATAGACCTTAGAATAGAATATTCTCAGAAGAGAATAGTTCTAGACTACATGTTAATTATCTAAGAAAAATTACATTTTGAAAGTATATTTACTTTAAAATTGCACTCTACATAGCTGCTTCTAAGTGTTTAAAAATACTTTATATACAGTAGCATAGTTGAGCATGCTATATATAAAGTGTTTTAGCATATTTTACAAACACACATATGTAAAGTATCATGTAAATCCAAATGTAGTTAAAGTTGTGAAAATACAATGAGTGAAATTCTATATAAGATAAGGTTTCTGTTTGGTAAAAAAAATGTTGAATTTCAAATGTACTGAAGAATTATTTCAGAATTGTGAATTAAATGTATCAATGTAAACCAGAAATCTCTTACAAAGGCTAGTATATAGTTTACATTCAGATCTTTTGCCATACTTAGAATCAGTTTGATTTATAGATTTATAATTTAGTCAGAGTCTGACCCAGCAACTCTGCTGCACCATCCCCCTATATCCTTTAGTTACAAATGAAAAAGACATACTTCTACTTGTCAGGAAACATACCTTTATTGTTTCTTCAAGTGGTCCAAAGGGGTAAAAAGGGGTAAATGTTTAGCTTTTTTTTTTTTTGTTGTTTTTATTTTTTTTTGTTTTGTTTTTTTTTTTGTTGTTGTTGTTGTTGTTGTTGTTGTACTTTTGGATTTCTTTCCTATTTAAGCCCGTGTCCTTTAGAAAATAAAACACTGGAAAACTTCACTGTGGAAAGAAGGTCCATAGTGCAAGTTGCTGCTTTGGAGCACTGGAGCTTGAGCAGCCTGTTAGGGGTGTGCCAGGCGAGCTGTGAAAATCCCAGTGGGCAGGTTTACAGTTTCCTTGGCACTCTGCTCAAGCACCCTCATTGCAAATGATTGTTTTCTTATGACAAGTTAGCTTTGTATGACAAGTTAGCTTTAGCTTGTTACTCTTGCCTCTTGGCATCTCTCTGCTTCTTTCCAGCCCCCTCTTTGTAGAACTGCTCTGAGATCCTGCCTTAGTCCTCTGTTCTAAAATGCCAGTGTTCTCACACTGTTCTGGTAGCATCAGCTGCAGCCCCCTAACTATGGTAGTAACATTGTGACTAAAATCTCTTCGCTTTTTGTGCTTGATGAGGAGCAGGAAAAAATGCAGATGGTACCTTGATCCTCCTCTGCTTGGCTGGCAAGGAGGGAGGGAGGGTGGAGATGCCTTTCCATGGTCTGGCATGAGAGGGCAGACAGCACAAAGAGACGAGCTGAAGCTGTGCTGGCAGGCTGGGCCATGCAGATGGCCCCAGTTCAAGGCATTAATAAGGCTGTTCCTCTCAGTAAGAGTCCAGGAAACCAGGGCACTCTATTTGCCAAATTCAAAGGACATAATTTTTAGCATATTTTTTGTTGATACAGCCAAAATATAAACAAACATTGGGCTGAGATTTTAGAAACCCCAGCTCCGATGATAATCTACTGGCTGCCCTGATTCTTCAGCCAGGTGTCATCACAATACCATTTAAATTAAGCAGAAAACAAAACTCTTCCAGGAATATTCTACAATATTTAAAGACTCAGTTTTCTTCTGGAATAGACCAGGCAGTTTATCATCTGCAAGTTTTTAATGGTTAATATTAATTCACATTATGATTCATCATATTTCAAAAAGAGCTCATATTTTGCTACTGTTGTGTTAATACTAAGAAGTTAGTATGAATGTCTTATTTGTATATG
>VZTT01030404.1:10404-87486 GCA_013400855.1 Buphagus erythrorhynchus | reverse complement strand
GATTTTCTCTTATGATTTGTTATTGAAAGATTATTTTCAACTTCTTAAAAATATGTAGATACATATTTTGAAGAGAGCTTTCTAAATGTGTTAGTTACATTACTTGCTTTAGGGGCCTTAGTTCTTCACACAGACTTTGTAATAAGTAGGTGTTTCAGGGTTAATGAAGTAAAATACATTTTTACCAACATGTCATTATGAGACCATCTATATTTTAAAATGACATGAAATCTTTCGTAGAAGATAAAAAAGAGAATTATTTCAGAAGCCGAAGTGTTTGGAAACTAGGATGCATTTCTTTTCCACTGGTGTCAGCTGGGTGTTTCAGTTGTGATGGATACAGGGTCAGGCCTCCCAGGTGGCTGCATTTGTGCCTGGAATGTGTAGTGGATCTGTGCTTCTTACATGTCTGTGTACTGCTTTCTGTAACTTCAGTTCGTGGTCTAATGTATCCAAATTCATGTTTACAAGAAATGTCATATTGTGCCTAACAGTGTCTACCAGTAACAGAATAAAAGAAACATGAAATCTATGACCATTTGCTTTAAACTTGTATCTGCAGTCATTTGTTAATAGAAATGCATATTATTGTAATGAGAGAAGAAAACACAGCATTAACTGTTGTAAGGGTTTTCTATAATTAACTTTTTTTCTATTAAGACGTTATTTAGGTAGTTACATGTAACATGGAAAGTTGACCCAAAGTTGTCTGCTGTGTCAGATGCTCCTGCATAACATTTTTGGGACTGGATATATAAAATTTCCTTCATTGGGTCCATATAAGTTGTTTGCCATGTCTTCCAAATTCAACAGGTACCTCTTACTTTCCTTGGAAGGAAGTATTACCATTAGAGGTCACATTTACTATTGTGTCTGTGTCAGAAGTTGAATATTGTACTTGAGCACATTGCTTTTTAAGGATAGTGGGAAGTTTCCTAATATAATACCAATGTTTATTTCTGTAGATATAGACTTTTCTGGGAAATATGATATAGATATATAAATAACGTTTATATATCTATACAGATAGGAGTAGTTCTCAGTAAATAGAAGGCCAACATTTATGTAGAGATTCAAATTTTTTATCAAAAGCCCACACATTTAACAATTTTACATCTCAGGTAAAATATAATTCCAAAAAAAATATATTGTGTAGAACAGGAAATAGCATTATCATTATTACATCCCATGAACTTAGTTTTTTCAAAATTCAAGATTCTGAATATTATACAATTCCTTTGTAATATGTATTTTCTTATGAAGGATGCATCTTGACACATCACTAGTGAAAATAGTAATTTCCTAGAACTCATGTGAAATATTGAAATTGCAGTGTCTGAAATGTGTGTTAAATAATTTCTGTAATAAAAGTTTAAACTAGAATGTACAATATAAAAATATTTATGACTACAGAATTTGAAAAATGTAAATAATAAATTAGTTAACTGTGTAAATACAGTACATACAATAAGATGGTAATAGAAGTTGAACTCTTATGTAACTGTAATATGTTATAAAAAATTAGTTTCATTATTTTTTGGCGCAGTTCCATATGGAAAGGCCTGTTAATTTGTTTTTAATTTCATAACTACAGAATAGAACTATCTGAAGTTCCATTGTATACTTCTAACAAACATTACCACTGAGGCACTGGTTAAAACTGTAAAACTGGTGAAAGATGAGGAAATAAACACATATTTATGAAGTGCTATATAGAGTGGAAAGCTTGTATTTATTGTTTTCTTCAAACACATTGCACCCTGCCATGCCAAAGCAAGGATTTGGTGTGTTTCTGTTTTACAGCCTCAAGAGCCTTTATCACAAGAGGAAATGTGTTAACAGAACCTCAGTTACTTTTCTGCCACTCTCTGCCCGTGTATCTTGTACTTTTGCAAGTTGGTAATATAAGCAAGTTCCAAGGGTGTGTCTGTGCATAGACCATGTGCATACAGGGTACTGAGCATTTTCTGGAAAAAGCAGATGAAGATAGATTTGACACCACAGCAGAATTAAACTGAAGAGAAGATGGAGCAAATCAGGGCAAGGTGCCCTAGAGGAGACACAGAATTCTGTACAGCTCTGGGGGTGCAGGAGAAAGGGAAACTTCAGCTCATAGTGAGGAAACAGTAAACAGGTGATAGGGTCAGTAAGATCTGGAAACCAAGATGATTTAAGCAGATTAATCATCAGGGAAAGATAAATGTATATGTATATGTATAAACTCAAGTCCCTTATGTCAAGAAAGCTACTGGGAGACTTCCAATAATCCAATGAGTCTGGTGAGAAAATATACAATGAAGGCAAAGACAATAACTCCTATCTTTAGAACTCCACACCACATTAAGGGGAAAAGAGACAGGGATGCAGAGGCAGTCTGTCTGTTATGTGCTTGAATGACAATGAATTGTAATCATGATGGTTTCTCACCTTGAATAAAACTTGTGTTTCTTTATCTGCCATAATCCTCTGAAGATCCTGCATAAAATCAGTAGTGGGAGATCTTTCAAATTGTTTTTTCAAAAGCAGAAGAGATCAACAAGGTGGAGTAAAAGGCCCAAGGGGTCACAAGGTATATGTGCTGGTACTTGTTGATTTCCTTGTGCAAGAGAAGCCTTGGAAAACTGATATTCTGGACAGATGGAGGACTTTCCATGGATATAAATGTGAAGTACAACAGAAAGGACTTTCTGAAAATCTGATCTGTGCTTCAGGTTACTTCCTCGTTGAAAACAGAGTGGAGTGGAAGATAAGTACTTTGTAGCACATTAAATTCTTTGGAGATAGGAGGAGGAGGTGAGATGGAAAAGCTCCCAGTCCAGTGATCAATCAGGCAGAATTCTGTGCCATGGCAAAGAACTGCAGCTCAAGTGCTTCTTATCACTGTATGATAGAGAGTCAAGTTCCTGAGCAATTTAATTCCAGATCATTTGCATTTTTATAAGTTAAACCTAAAATCTTGCATCCCATCTAATTCTTTAAGCTTAGTGTAGCTGAGGCAGCACAGGAGAAAATGATTAAATTGCTGTGGCATTATATCAAAGACTCTTAACACTTCAAAGTCTTCTGTGTGGAGCCCACAGGAGAGTCAATGCATGTGCCAGAAATGGGAGGCTGAGAGGTGTGATGCCACAGAAAGCCTCTCAGAGACAGATGCTTTGAAAATTGGGCTTTTTCTGGCCACAAGAATTTCCTACAAACTTCCAAAGGAGAATTAAGTGCACAGTACATAGTTGTTTGAACTGGTCTTCCACATTTGTTCTTGTAATCAAGCTTCCACATCAGAGAAAATTGAAGTCTGAAATTGCAACCAGTATGGGCAGAGGTGCTTGGATACTCATGCCCCAGGTGCAAGCTTAAAAGTCTGAACTACAGTACAATTATTCACTTTGTTCCTAGTACAGAATCATCTAGAAAGGTAAGTCAGAAATGGCCAATAGTTCTAGCAGAAGTCTATTGCAATGTCTGTTGGCCAGTCTTTGTTATCAAATCAGTCAAGATTTAGTATACATACTTCTCTGATTTTCCTGTTACGTATCCTTCAGAACTGAGATCTCATTTCTATGTGATCTGGATTTGGGGATCCAAGCCACTTTATTCCAGAAATTTCTTATCCAACCATCACTTAGTTGTACCTTCTGAGAAATCTTTCTCATGGGAAAAAGAGCATTCTGAAATTTATAGCAATAGAAGAAAAAACCTCCAAACCCAACAAAACCAAACAGGGACAATATTAGGAGTTTAATTCCCATTAATTTCTGATTTCCAGAAAGGAGAAAATATGCATCTTGGGGTATTTAGACAACTTCATCCATTAAATTCAGGATGCAATCTCTCACATAGAGATTTTTTTAAATTCAGCTTATGTATTTTCATATATTTCCATCTTCCTCCAGAAAGGTCTGAGATTTCCAGTGAACAGTTCCTGCTACCAGCCCAGTTGATCAATTCTGTTCACTCTTTTAGCAGCAGAAGAAATACAAAATACATGTCTGTCATGACAGCTCACAGGAGGTAATGAGTTACCCAGGCTTATCAATAGTTAGATTGCTATCTCACTCATAAAACCTCATTCAAACAGCAAACACACTTGGTAATTTTTCATCTCTTGTGGTCAAAAAAGAATTCTGTAGCTCCAGCTCAAAGCTGTGCTTGTAGAAGCACTTTCAGACTGTAGCTAACAATAAACTATATATCTGGAGAAATACATTTAATCCTATATTTACCTGATGAAGTACAAACTTTTCCTAAGACATCAACAAGTATTTGCTGCAACTCTATTGAATAAATTGCCTCATGGAAATAAATAATTCAGCTTTTGCATGCAGAAATGAATAAAGTTGGCATATCAGTAAAGAAAATTTTCACTGTTATGTTTTCCCCCAGATATTTTACTATTATTGCATCAGTGAAAAATTCTGTATAAATTTTAAAAAGGAGTAATTTTCTCTCCATCACTGTCATCAAATACAGAGCATCAGACTTCTTCACATTCAGGTGAAGCAGCCATCACATTCTTAGTAAAGAAACTTTATGTGAATGTTTTGATGGTAAGAGCTAGCCTGTTGTTGTGTGTGCAATCATCCTCTGGGTTGTAATAGCTATTCCAAATAATTCATATCATACTGAATAATACTGTCTCTGTTATCTATGAAAGAATAATAAAAAAAAAGTCCATCTTTCCTCATCCAAGGACGCCTGTTCAGTTCTGAAAACTTGTATTCATTAGGGAAATGCTCTGAAAAAGATATATTTTATATATAATATGCATATATAATATTATTCAATTTTCATATCAATTTAAGTTATATTGATACTTGTAGCCAGCAAAGGATTCCCAAATCCAACAAGCATTCCCCACAAAATGTAGTAAGGCCAAAATATTTTTCTTGACAGGGGGATGTCAATGGATAAAAGATTTAGTGTTGGTTAAGTAGTAACTTTGCTTATTTATGCAAGTTACTATCTCCCCAGTATGTCAGAAATGGAGAGACTTCTACACCTGAGCTTTTGTCACACTCCTTTCGTAGCCAGGGGAGAGAATCAAGTCTTTATTTCCAGATCACAGAATGTTCTGACTTGGAAGGGACCCACAAGGATCTTGAAGTCCAGCTCTTACATGAATGACCTGTTCAGGACTGAACCCACTCCCTTGGTGTTATTTGCACCAGGCTCCAGCCAGCTGAGCTGATCTCAGCCCTTCAAGGTGCCATGGCTCCTGCCTCTGAGCACACCCCTGGATGCTGCCAAGTGCCAGAGCCAGGTCCTGGTGCCCCCAGCATATGAAGAACATGGAACTTTTGGAGCAAGTCCAGAGGAGGAACATGAAATTAATAAGGGGACTAGAGCACCTCCACTATGAAGACAGACTGAGAGAGCTGGGGCTGTTCAGTGTGGAGAAGGTTGTGTGGAGACCTCATAGCACCCTTCCAGTATCTGAAAGGGGAAACTGGAGAGGGATTCTTCATCAGGAGCTGTGGTGACAGGACATGGAGTAATGGGTTCAAACTGAAAGAGGGGAAATTTGTATTAGATATATGGAAGAAATTCTTTACTGTGAGGGTGGTGAGGTACAGGAACAGTTTGGTCAGAGAAGCTCTGGAGGCGTCCTCCTTGGAAATGCTCAAGGCTGGGTTGAATGGGGCATTGAGCAACCCAGTCTAGTGGGAGGTATCCCTGCCCATGGTAGAGGACTTGGAACTAGATGATCTCTAAGGTCCCTTCCATGCCAAGCCATTCTATGATTCTGTGATTTTTAATGAGTGACACCAAAAAAGTTTTCTGTCTCTCCACTGGCTCTAAAGGAGCCCAGAGGACAAATAGCAGACATCTATAGATAGATGTCAACAGTGCCAGTTTGGTGTTTTGAAGTGGCTGCTACAATTGCAGTGCGAAACAGCATTCCTGGACATAAATTAGATAGAATCACAAGCTGAGACACATTCTTAAAATGCACACTTGAATTTCAAGTCTTATATTCATTCTCTTGGCCCAAATAAGTTCTAATCTGCAGCTCACATCGACTTGTTTGCTGCAGCTACTGTACTGTGACATCAACCTAAGGTAAGCTTCAGCTCCAGCTAGATGGTGGCTCAGCCCATTAGCTTGCTGTTTATATTTGCTCACTCTCCTGCTGTGAATAAACTATAGCCCTGTAGCACAGCCAGAGATAAAACTTAGTATCCTTGCATGCAAATTGAAATGAGTGGAAAAACAAATGTTGACAAATTACTTCATTTTAAAATGGAATCTTTGCACTGCGATCTTCCTCCTACCACTTGTTATGTAAATAAACGTTATAGGCTGCTAAGTGAAATGTATAGGACACAAATTCCCATTCTGTCTAACCAAAAGTAATAGTAATGGTCGGGTTTACTCTTCCTATTTAAGTAGCATCCAAACTGTATAATCTGTTTTCCAGATAGTAAGGAAGATAAAGATCCTACCTCATGGAATGGAATGTGCAGAGCACTACAGGGAATGTTGGCTGGGACAATGATATCTGACAGGGACCCAGGACTTGACAAATGTCCAGAGGAGGCCCTGCTTAGCTGACCAGATTTCCAATCCACAAATCAGTATGAAATACATTCACTTCATATACCTACATGTTTCTTGGGAACACAGTATATTAGGAACAAAATAGCCTGATTGTGTCCTGACTGAATATGTTCTTTATTAAACCAAAAATAAACAACCTCCCTAAATTAGTAACCCACCAGTAGCATATTATCAATCCATAGGATAAACAAAGTAACTTCATTGCTGTGAAACCATTGTTGAAGTATGGTTTCAAGCAACAGTATTAGCAATGGAAAAACTGGAGGCTATTGCTGAAATCCAGAATGAATCCAACAGCTGAGAAGAACCTGCATGTGATATGAGGTGACACACACTGTCTGCATATTAGAGGTTAGACTAGTTCTTAGAGCTCTTTTAAACCTTGCATTCATTTTTATGAATGGGGACCTATTTTTTTACCATGTCAGGAGAAAAGCAAACTTCGATACAGAGGGCTTCAGAAATGGCAAGTTTCTATGTCGTGCCCTCTTTAGTTTAGAAACCCATCTCTGTATCAGAGCCTAACCAGCCCACTTTAAATTATTGTTCCTCAACTAAATTAGTAACATCAATCTTTTGTCTTGCTACTTGCATACACTGATTGTATTTTATACAACATTCTTGTAAAGTATTGATGTAGAAAGTTTCTGTAAGACAGCACTGGCATTCTCTTAATTTCAAATTATCAAGTAGAGCTAGGGGAAAATACATCAAGTTTTATTGAGCAGAAACATCATGAAGATGCCTCTTTTCATTCTGAATTCTTGCTTAAGTTTCTTAAACTGCTCTGGGCTCTTTATGTAGATTTTGTTAGATTTCTTTCTAACTGTCAGGACAAACCCAACTTTCCTTTAACTTTGGAAATACCAGAAATGGTTGGAGGAAGATGGTGGTTAGAAGGCATAGATGCCATAATTGGTAACATATCCTGGAACTCATGCAAGCTACCTGTAAATGATATCTATGGATTGATACAGCCCCAACAAAATAGAAATTGGTTTCAAACAGTATAGTTTTGGGATCCTGAGGGCCAGAATGTATCGGACAACCTCTTGGAGACTAGTAAGTACTGCCAGCTAGGTTTTAAACTCAGTTCCAAAAACAACTCTGCAAAACATTTGTGTGTACTCTTGAATTTTTTGTCAAATACAATTTTGGGCCCTAGGTGTTAGAACTGTGAAAGAATCTTCCTAATCTGTCATATTATGTGGTAATTTTATACCATATGCATCAAATATATTTGAGAATTCAGTAATAACACAAACATCAATCTCCATTTTTTTATAATTATCTTCATAACCTTCTTTTTTTTTCCCACTGGCTTTTAAGGCATGCAAACAGGAGCTACAGAATGAGAAAATGATACAGCATCAGGTTCTGGCTTATTGAAAAGGTAGTGATTTAAACTTCAGAATTAATTGGTAGGTTTCTTTTCTTGGTTGGCCTGAGTGAAAGGAAGCGTCATTTCAGGACCTGAAACCACGTTCCAGTTACAAGATTCTTTTTTATTAAAGGAAAGAAACAAATTCAGGCAAAAAAACCAACAACAAACCTGATAGATCTGAGGCAGCCCACAGCGTTAGAGCAGCCTGAATGGGGACCAAGTGTTGCTTACCTTTAAAGTGCAAATTAATTTTCTCTCTAGAGAAATGAAGTAGCTCAAAGCTATGAAAATCTCATACGTGAACAAGGGCTATTAAAGAAACTGCCAGTTAAGAGAACTGATGGAACAAATGCAGCAGAGGAAGAACATTGAAATTTATGGTGACTAGGCAAAATAGATCAATAGAAACAAAATACATTTGGAATTTCCCTACCTACAATCAAGGAGATGAAGAGAAATAGCCTGAAAACTATACAAAGACAGAAATACCACTCCTTTCTGTAGAAGAAGAAAGGAAAAAAGAATAGACAAGATTTAATCTGACTGGATAATCTGTAGAAAGGAAAGCTGTCCAATACATCTCTAACCAAATAAAGATACTGACCATTTGTTTGTCTTGGGTAGCAGGATAAAGAAAGAAGGAAGGCAAAGCATGTTTTTGAAGCAGCTATGTTGTCACCCAACAGGTATTATTCACAGCACCACCTTTAAACAGCCAGTTTACTGCCTACATTGCCCAGAGGATCTCTTTAAGTTGCTTCCAGGCACCATGAAGACACAAAGATATGGAGATAATCTCTAACCTCTGTCCTGCTCCCAGTCACTGAGGACAAATGCCAAGAACTGAGATGGATTAGTCAGCTACATGAAAATGGGCAATAGGAATACCTCCCTTTCCTACTCCATGCCATTGCTGAGGGAAAATACAAAGAATAGCTGACATAATTCTTCTGCTACTTGAAATAGAATTATCTTCAGGACCTTTTCCTTGCCAATGAAGAGCATCTCTTGGGCAGTCTGGAGATTCTTGCATTACAGCTCTGTAATGTGGTTACCTTACAATTTAATAATATGCTCTCATACTTTGGGAAGAAATACAGACTCTTGAAAAACACAATAATTTCCACTGTTGTACACAGATACTGATGGCCACTATTTTGATTTGATGTTTTGTGGTGAATCGATGCAGCAATGATGGTGTCAAAATCAAAGTAAGTAAAAAGATTTCTCAGTGGTTCTACCTAAACTCTGCTAGTTCCCTGAAATTAAAATGTACAACTGGTGCTACATTCCATCAAAGAAGTTAATGCAAAGGAACTGTCACCTTGAAATGCTTCTTTCTTTACCCTGCTGTATATGACAGAAATTATATTGATTTTATGAAAAATGGATGTATGAAGTTTTGTTAGATCCTCTTTGGGAGTAGCAAAATGTCTTGGTGGATGGATGTATTCTTGTTACTTCTGACTTGGGTTCTCTGCATAAGCAAAAAAAGCCATGTGGGGAGCACTCAGCCCCACTTTTCTTATTGCTGTTTAGCAAGTCTAAGCTTCTCAATTTTTTTCCAAATTAAATTTTTATCAGTAAATTCTGGCAGACTGAATAACAGTTTTTGCAGAGTTGCTATTTGACAAAATTTCGTTAAAAAAACCAAAGAAACAAACCTCCAAATCTGCAGAGAGTTGCCCTGCTGTCCGAATGCTGTGTCTGTGCAAACACTTCAGAGCTGGTACACGGGAGGGCGCATCCATCCTACAATTGCAGCGCCTGAGCCGCGCTCGGCTCTCGGCTCCGCAGCAGAAACCCTTCACTTCTGAGATACAAAAGCCGACTTTAGCAATCAAGGCTCCAGCTAGAACACAGGAGAAGTAAAAATAGCTGCAGTCCAGGAGCTTATGCCAGACAGGGATAGTTCATTACAATCCAGGCTTCAGAAATTACTCGCTTCCCTTCAGTCAGGACAGTCAAAAGGCATTTGTTTAACCAGCCATGGTGCTGCCTTCAGAACCAGGAAAATCATGTGCGTGGTTTCTGTGGCTCTTTGGGGGCTGGTCAGATCTGACAAGACACATCTTCAGGGGAATAAATCTGGCAAAATGTGGCCTTTAGTGTACCTCTTGCTATGCTTTGGTATATGGGTGGAAACTATAGGAAAATAGCATGATGAAGACATGGACCATATGGTAAAATTAGTGAAATACCAGCAGCAGTAAGACTGGAATGACATATCTCTCCATACTGGTACTGTGTCTCATTAAAGTTTTATATTACAGGCTGTCCCAGTCAGAATTAGGGGCCTCTGTGTGAGGTATTCAACAATCACTTTGCCTTGAGCAAACAAAGCTGGGAAAACAACTAAGACTGGGATTTAAAAATCCCAGCCTAAAGCAACAAACAGCACAAAGCAGAGTCTCACAGCTCGTTGTAAATGCCTCTGATCATGGGATTTATCGCTCTCCCACCTGTATTCTTTTAATCTAGCTACTTAGCCTCTGCAAGCTGATTCAGAAAATGACTATCTGAATGCTTCAGCTGTTCACCTTGAGTAATACCATGGGGCCAGAATTTGTCTCTGCAACTTGGTTCAATATTGAAACGGAAGGAGGCAAAATGAGCACGTGCATCGTGTATGGATGAATCCCAGCTGAAGTGTCTAGAGTTTCTTCATTACAAGGACAGATATTGGCCCATGGTATCATGAAGGAGAAAAGCAGAGTCATGCTCCTGCCTCATTTTTTTGCACAAGGCAACCCTATCTTCCTGCTGCAATGGGGAGACCGTGCCAAAGTCCTTGAGAAAAGACTGACCTCTGAAAGTTCAGCTGTGGTGCTTATTTCACCTTTTCCAGTTTGGACTCACTTGTCCTTAGGAAAGACAATTATACCCTGTAGCAAAAATTTCCAAGCAGTTCTCTCCCTGCCTCTGAAATCTGGGAAGCTGAGGAACTGCTGCATTGTATATCAGCACATTGTGGTCTACTACTTGGGCATGGGTCTTTGCATCTGGGGTAGTGCTTCTCCTAATAAACCAATCAATTAAAATGGCAGCAAAGGCATGTAAAACCTCCTGGAGCAAGCCAACAGGTGAAGAAATGCAACCAGATACCAGTAAGGCCCCAGATAAATTAAAATCTGCAAATTAATTGTTTCCCCAATGGGATAGTTCTGAGGACTGCTGTTTGGAAATGTAATGGCCTGGAAAACGGGGTCAATAAAGCAACAATGGACAACTAATATAGTTGAAAGGGGGAGCATTTGATGGAAATAATTTAATCACCAAACTAATTCCTTTTCTGTTAAGTAGGGAATGCTGGGTTGGGAATGCAGTGGACCATGCTAAGTCTTAACAGCTGAAGTCCTAACAATGTTAGCTGCTCTTTAATGTAGTAACACATACCCTTTGGGATGGAGCAACTCCTCTTGTGCTGCTTTCCACCAAAAAAATTTAAAATGGTTAGAGCCAGTAACAAGAGCTATTTTGTTGTTGTTGAGACTGGGGTTATTCTATATATACAAAACACTATCTTCATCTTTTCTTTCTTACCATATTTTTCTTTCTTACCAAGTCACCCTGGGTGCTATGTGCTTGATACCAGGTCTACCATAGTGACTCTGGTCTGACAGCTGATGCCAAGCCCTTTGTGAAGTCCTGCACCATTACCACTGAACTCCACTGCCCAACTCAGGACATGCTTTAAGGTGAAGTTTAGGACACTCTGATGAAATGTCAACCCTTGTAAAAATTCCTCCAGTGTAACTTGTCACCAAATCCTCTTCTTCTATTGCAATTTATCCTGGCTGAAAAGTGGTATCAGAGTTTGCTGCCTCTTACCATCATCATTATGTGACATAATGTCATGTAATTCAGACCATTTCTTCCAGAAAATCAGGAACCATTGCTGTATAAAGCATTCAAATATAGTCTGCCTTAAGAGAAGACTCAAGGAAATAGTATAGCATCTAACACAATAAAAGGCAGTAGGACAATAAAATAGCAGAAATCTATGTTGCTCATTGACAGTCTGTAGGCAGACAATCTAATGTTACCTGAGATTTTTTGAGCCACAGGCCTTT
Source organism: Buphagus erythrorhynchus (assembly GCA_013400855.1). Classification (NCBI taxonomy): domain Eukaryota; kingdom Metazoa; phylum Chordata; class Aves; order Passeriformes; family Sturnidae; genus Buphagus; species Buphagus erythrorhynchus. The sequence goes on along the minus strand of VZTT01030404.1, from coordinate 75,471 downwards.
CTAGTGTTAGTTCTGTGCTTTTACATGTTTTCCATAGATACATTTTCAAAAGATTCACTTTGAATTTGTATATAGCACTTAATCTTTCAGAAATATGCAGTTAAAATTGAGCTAGGAAGTAGAGCTGCATCTGTCCCTCCCAGATAAGGGATAGGAATATTCATCTTTTTGTTTGGGGCAGAGAAGGGCTGGAGACCAGCCAGTGTTAAGCTGTATCAACATTGTAAGGTAGACTCTGAGGGTACCAAGCAGTATCACAAGTCTGGACAAAGTGGGTTAGCAAAATGACCTGCATGGATTGATCCAAGGAATTTCAGAGAGGAGAAAATGTAACCATCAAATATGTAGCTAATCATGCTCATGAGATATAAGGAGACCAAAGAGTCAAGAATAAATAGTTCATAAATTAAAAGATGCCATGCTTCAGGGATAAGAATGTTGCTGATTTAATATGATGTGATTTAACTGCCTGTGTTTTCTGTTAACAGACCCTTTCCAGCACAGTCTGATCATCATTTGGGTTTTCATGTTCTCTGCCAAATGATGCAAATACTATGCATTTTGAGAAGGGCACTGGAATGTGTAATACAAGAAGAAAGATCTATACCAAAAGGTAAGCTCAATAAAAAAAGCAAGATATAATCAAAGTTCCACAGATTTTTCCCTTTGCCTAATTAATATATTTTCTCAGCTTTGATGTAGCAAATCACCTTCCAACACAGGATGAATCTTGAAAGCTGTGTCAGAACTGATGCTGTTCACTAATGATTTGCTGCTACTGTCTACTGGAGAGTACTCTCATTAAACCTACAAGCCCTCTTTCAGTCAGGAAAGCAACCTGGGGTAGAGGAACCACAAAACATCTTAGTTTATAAGAAAAGATGTGTCTCTCTCTATTAGCCAAAGAGGCAAAATTTTATCTGTGGAGTTGCAAAGCTTGTGATATTTTTTGAGAGGCATCAGGGTGTGCTTCCACAGCAGCACAAGCTAATCTAGGACTAGGTAACTGTAACATTCCCTGTGGACCAAGGCTGCACAACACCTCTATCTCCACTCCTGCGTTAGCCCTGGCATCTCCCTGATTTCATGTGGATCCCATCCAGGGAACTTACTTTGCTGAAAGCTAATTATTTTATTTCATAAGCTCTCAGTTTTTCCAGCTCTGTGAACCACTTCACTATGCAATCAAATAAGTGCTTGTGCTAAAGTCGCAGAGAAGGGCATAAAAAGCTGGAAATGGGCAGGATAGTGGGACCAGAGCTTGATCTAGATTAGCTTAAAACACATGCTGAGATGCTTTTCCTGAGGGCTCTAAGTGGGGCAGGCCACAGAGGTCTGATCTTCTGCCAGCTGCTAGCTAACCTATGCTCACATTTTGATACTGTGTTCAGGCCTTTCTTTTCCCTCTACTGCTTTGTCTACACAGCTTAAACAAAATAATTATTTCTTCTAGTAGGACTTTCTATATCTTCTTGGCATTTGCCACTGGTCAGAAGAGAAGAAAAGCAGTGCTGCTGTTCTGTTGAACTCATGGAAGGGGCACATCTGGTATGTGAGCACTGATGGGCTTTCCTCTCCACACAACAAAGATGGTCAATATTCCCAGCATTTATTGTTCAAACTCTAATTTACAGAGAGCAATATTCTCTCTAAGAAAATCATCAGTTTTGCAGAAGAGTACAGCAGAGAATATGTACAGGTTACTTTAAGGATTCTCATCTCCCTTCAGCCCTGCTCTTCCTGGTCATCAGAGTCACCTTCCTCTGACAGCAGCCTGCTCTCTTCCTCCCCCACCCCATTCCTTTACTGTGCTTCCCTCCATTTCCTGTTTGTTGGCACTTTGCTTTTCCAACTAGGCCAGTGTTTGCATACTTTTTCTTTTTACTTATATGTAAATGTTTTTTGTCTTTAGACCTTCAAGTGTTCTAAACAATTTTTTTTTTTAAAAGCCCTGGCTTGTGTGCTCATTTAATCAGAATTTCTTATACAAAATCTCCCCCAGATATCAGTCATCTCTCTTTGGTTTGCATATCTTGTATTAAAAATCTTGCTTAGAAATTTACAGTGTAATTCTTACTCCTTACTCCCAAAGCCAGTGGATAAATCCTGACGCAGAGATGGACTCTATTATATGACAGCACATTCATTATGTATAATTACAAAGCACACGAGCTGTTATTCAATGTTGTTAGCTTGGCTTCACTGGAATTCCAGAACACATCTGTACACAATTTATAGTTGCTTATAACATATGCTAGCACACAGTGTGTGAACAGCTAGAATTTAAACTCAGATCCTGCATGAGGCTCTTTACAAATCACAGCTGCTGCCAGTATTGCTCGGTCTTGGCAAACAGGAACAGTGGAATTCTACTCAAGGCATAATGAAGATGAGGCGTGAATACTAAGGCTCTGGGAAGGGGGCAGAGGTGTGGCTGACTCTAGAGTAACTTTATTTCTCTTCAGATAGGGATATGGAGAACTGTGGGAAGATTTTAGGTAATCTTTTCCGAATATTCAATTTTTTTTTNTTTTTTTGAGATTAATGATTGCCTGACAAAACAGGAAATAAACTTTCAGAGTGCAAGAGAAGGTAGTAATTGTACTGTAAGTTAAAATTGCAGTTGGATGGACATGGAGCCTCTCAGAATGTGTTTAGGGGTCTTGTATTAACATTAAACAGCTGTTGAGATCTTGTCTTTAATAATGCACAATGTTATTACTCTGAGGAGTACTAGCACTGACATCTCTAAGCTCATAACAGAAGGAAAGCAGACTACTTTAATTGTATTATTCACTACTTCGTATGTCAGCACTGTCACTTTAGCTTTCAGGCTCTGAAGAGGGACTACGTTTACTGCTGTGTCTTATAGTCTGCAGTAAAAACTTTCAGGCAACAGAGAATGCTATTTAAAATGTAACCCTTCAGCTTTTCTAAATTTCATGGATTAAAGTACCTTATTTCATCTCAACAGACTGTAAATATAATTTTTCAGTGGCAAACAATGTAGATGTTACTGTACCTTGTGAAAACCAAACACTGTAATTTCCCCGCCTGGATGACTGAAAGTTTTTCTTCTCTCAACTGCTTCAGACAGCCTGGCTACAGATTTGCTGTCTTCTGTGCCTTGAGTCAGCTGCATCTCCTACAGCCATGTGTGGTGTGACAGGTGCTTCCTAGGAAACCCAACCTGAGTGTCTGCTTTCAGAGTCCAGAAAATTTAACTGCCATCCTGCTATCCAACTGATTGTCTTCAAAGTGAGCCTTTAAAGTCAAGCTTGTATGAGAGAGGATGATGTGAGGATCCCAAATTCATTCCCTTCTCAGAGCTGGTTACCATTCCATCTAAACTGACCATTGGTAATAGACTGCATGTATCAGTCTGGTTGTGACATCCTGTTAAACATGATTGTGCAGAACTTCTGCAAGGTGCAGAACTTAAGGTTTACATGTGAAAAAGTTTATTCCTGCCTTTGCATAACATCCCTGGAAAAGTCATTACGATAAGCTAATACTCTACTGTTTATTCTGGGCATGGTTGCTTCTGGTCAGCAATGACCAGTTGAGAGTGGCTTTGCCTGTGCAAAGTGGTTGTAACAGGCAGTGACTTTGTGTGAGGGAGGTAGAGATGTTTCTGCCTGAGGTAATAAACAAAAAAGCAGGGAGAATTCAGAATTTGACTTACACCCAGGTGTGGAGCTGGGTTGTGAAAGAAACTAAGATGCCCTCCAACCCCATCCTCTTCTTAGAGTGCAAATGGAGGACACAAGGTTGGATAAAACTGTCCACAACAGAAGGGCTGACAGTGGCTGGCAACTTCTCAGCTGGACCACGCCAGTGGAGCAGTCACATGTGAGGCATGCTTCGTTTCCCTTCATTTCTGTCAAACTCTTTCCACAGACAGTGGAGCTGCTCTCCCTGAATTTGGTATGCAGATTTGCTTTTGGTTTTCCTACCCTTTCCTAAGAGCAGTTTCAGAGTAACTGGCAAAACTGCAAGGCTCCATCATTTTTGGATGGTTATCCTGAGGACAGGAAAATGGGCTTCCACTTAGCCAGCCTGAACTCCTAGAGAAAGAGCAGTCCTCAGTGGCCAACAGGAGTCAGGAAGTGTCTGCCATGCCCTGGAAAGGGGGAAGGATGAAGGAACAGGCGGTGTCAGTGCCACTGGGACCTGGCATGGCACTGAGCTGACAGACTGTCCTGGGTGGCCCGGCAGGCCCTGGCACTGGGGCTGCTCAGCCAGGGGATCCCCATCATTCCCACTTCCCCAGGCTGCAAGGCTCAAATGGAGTGTGGGGTACAGCCTCAAGGAGTCTGTCCTGCTGGGGGCTGAGGATAAGCCATCTGGAAACCACAAATATTCCAACTGAATCCAGTCTGACAAGAGTCTGTGGGGTCCTTCCTTCTACTTAGTGGAAAGAATCACTGATATTGACTTTTTTCCACAAGGAATTTTGCTTTCATGTTCAGACTGTTTTCTGACACAAACTTTGTGAAACAAAATATTATCAACAGGCTATATAGAGTGCCAAAGTTATGCTCAGCCATTGATCTGCTGTCCAATGTCATTATGGTCAGAGTGGATTGGTATGACTATCTGATTTAAACAGCTGCTTCTAGCCTTGCCTCAAAGGTTCTACAACTTCCCTCGAGTTTCTGTTCCAGTCAGAAACTGAAATTCAAATATTTCAAGTCATGGAAAGTGATATTTTTCTTTACGTCTTTTCCAAAGCTCTAACAATCAGAAATATGATTTAAAATTTTTTATGGCCCTGTTTGTCATGCACCAAGAAGAACCTAGCCCATGGATCTCAGTGCTGTGAAGCTAATTCAGTTGTATAACTGGTGTGCCTGAAAAAGAGCAATTTGGGTCATTTTGTTGGTAGTTATAGAAATCACTGAAATAGGGAACTCTTTTGTTAATGCACTGACCACTGCAAAATGCAATTATGTATTTTTTCCCTACACTTTAGGAAGTGGAACCACTGCTTAGTGATGGCTGTCATCAATGAGTGCCCCAGAATTCATATGTTCAACAAAGTGCCACTTATGGAATGACAAAAGTAGAAACCTCCAGCTTCACAAAATCTCTCCCTGGTTTTTCCAGCTGTGCTGAAAACCCTTTTCCAATTTAAACTAGCACTTGAACTAGTGTTCACCACCAGCAGAGAAGGACTCATTTGGAGGTAACACAACTTTTTCTAAAAGATTTCCTAGCTTAATTTTGGGAAGTAACATGCTTTTCTGGTTTCTCCTGATGATAATGTGGGCTGCATTTTTTTTCTGACACTGAGACAACCAAAATATCCTGAATAAAAGCACCTGTGTTGAATGACAGAATTACATCCAAATCCCATCAAAATCAGTGGCAGCCTTTCCACAGAGCTCCAAGAGAGTTGGACTAGACGTGTTAGCGATCATATTTGATCTTCACTCCATGGTTCCTTAGAGTACATATGTTTATTCATAGCCAAACTGATTACAGGTCAAGATGACTCCACATAAAACTTCACCTCGCATCTGAAAGGAATTAGTTTCTCCTTGGATAGTACTTAAGGCGAATGACAGGCTTTCTTCCTTTAGAGTGGACTTGCTTATCTTTAAAAAAAGTTTCTTTTTTTTTCTTATCTGATTGTAGGACTTGCTTGTATCTCTTTCTTGAACCATTGCAATAAATCTTAGCAGGATTATCAGAGTTTTACAGGCTTTTGGAAGCTTTGGATTTGCCTTCATGCTGTTAGGCAGCGCAGGCATGAGAGGATGAATCTGCATCACAACTAAACACCTGCCACTTCAAATCCTGCAGTGACAATCAGAATGTCCCAGTAGGATCACCCAATTACTGCAGCCTACAGCACACACGATTTTTCCTGCAGCCACAAAAAATTCATTCATGTTTTGTCATAGGCTTACTGCACCATGCTATGATGCAGACAAATATAAGGCTGGAGCCTATGACAGCAAAAAAATGAATTTTCTCTGAAATTAGGTAGTGCTATGATAGGAGGGATAAAGATAACTTGTTGTCCTAGAAAGGAGATTATGTATTCTTCCATTTGAGTAAAAATCCCTTTGACAGATTATATATAGGGCTGATGAGAAGGACTGTATTATTGCAGACATAAACACCTTCAGTGGTAAAGACCAGGCAAAACAGTAGTTTAGTAGAAAGATGTTATCAATGAGCTGCAAATAGCAGTCATGCTCCAAAGGAACTACTGATTTTGCTGTCCTGAAGGAGAAGAGGTGGAGGAGTCCTGGGAGTCTGTATGGACATCAGTGAAGGAAAATGAAATGTCACCTGCACTTCTGCATTACTTGCCAGATCTTTAACTAGGTGACAAGGAAACACAGACGCAACAATTCAGTGACAATTTGGGCTGTGACTTGTTTTGATGAATTTGTGCTCTTTTTTATAAAAAGCTGTTATACATTTTAATTGAGGGATTTGTGAAAAGGTTCAATTATGTAAAAAAACACCACAGCAAGGCTCCAATTTCACGCAAATGTTCACAAGATAAAAAAGGCCAAGTATGTCTTTTAATTGTAAAGCTATTTGATTTATAATTGTAGCTTGATACATGTTATAAAAACAGTCTTAGAGAAATAGTTTATACCAGGAACTAAGAATATCCTAATACTCAGTACTAGCAGCCAAGTAAAAAGAGCTTGTTTTTCAGAAGTGTGTCTAATTATTGCCAGGCAGTAGATAATTCCAGATTCTTGAAATCAAGACTCAAAGAATTTGACCAGGATTCAGTCATTCAGAATGACTACTGACTGCAGCATCATATCCCAATGAAAAGAGCTTGAGAACATCACCTGAAAAAACCCCAAGTTTAGGTACCCAGTGAATGGTTCATGCAGCATCATGGTTTAAATGTGATGGTATCCACCACTTCTTCTATGGTTCCTAGCAATACACAGTTTACTTTGTGCAGGATCTAGCATTCAAAGACAAAGCTCTGACCCAATTAAATGTTTCCAGGAGAAGACTGAACTGTAAAAATTACTAGATCAGTGAATTTAAAAGATCTCAAATAAAAGCAGAATTCAGGGAAAAGATAAAAAGTGACAAGGATGAGGGAGAAAGAAGAGGAGGGAAGCAAGATGGATGAGAGAAAAAGAAAAAAAAATCTCCCTTTAGGAAAGCTGTGTTTGACCCTACAGCTTCAGGTATTGACTGGAAGGGGAATACGGATCCCAAGTGGTTTAGCCTTTCACATGGCTGCATTACTCTCAGTTCCTTTCACAAGGGCAGGCAGTGATAGGACAAGGTGGAATAAGCTGAAAGAGAACAGGTTTAGATTAGATATTAGGAAGAAATTCTTTACTGTGAGGGTGGTAAGGCACTGGAACAGGTTGAGGATGCCCCATCCCTGTGGGTGTTCAAGACCAGATTGGATGGGGCTCTGAGTAACTTGGTTTAGTGGCAGAGGATTTGGAACTAGATAATCTTTATGTTCCTTCCAACCCAAACCATTTCATGATTTTTTGACTCTTGAGATAAAAAGCATGAAGTTACAACTGCAAGCTGCATCTACCTTTTTGACTGACTCCCTAATTTTATTTTTTTAAAAATTAACCTTTCTTTTCTCTCTGCAGTCTCAAATTCCTGTGTGCAAATGCTACATCATAGAAAAAACTTTGGAGCAACAGTTTCTATAAGTTAGAAAACTTAATAAAGATTCCTGTAGGTGAACCAAAGGTTTCCCAAGTCCATCAGAATAGTGCTGGCATCTGAATTTCTACCACAGGGGCATCCTTCAGCAGTTTGCTAAAGCAGCTGAACAGGGTGGAAGAGAGGACAGATTTATGAGCTCTCCAGAAGCGAGGTCTCTGGGACTAAGACAACAATCATAGAATGGTTTTTCAGGTTTCATGGTTCCATGCCGATTTTCTCTTGTGATACAAAGCTTTCCACATGCTGCCTGCAGCTGCTCTCACAAATGCAATTGCCTGTTGCCCATGATCCAAACCAATTGTGCAATAGGGTCAAGGTAAATTATTTTTGAATGGTAGTTGTTGTCTTCTTTTAAAATGGTTTTTGTTTTTAAAAACACAGTCATTTGACTGGTCCAGTTTAGAACATTTTCCCAACAGATGCTTGCACAACTGGGTGTAGAAAATTGCAGTGAGGGAGGATGGACGGAATGGGAACTTCTTATATTGCCTTTGTTGTAGAGGACTGGCATCTAGTCACTGCCTAAGACTGGACGAATGAGGTGACTGATTATAGCAATATCATTTCAATCCTCTTGTCCCTTTTCTACTTTGGGATCAAAAAGTTGCAGTTGCAGGTCACATGTTTCCATGCAAAGAGAGAATTTTCCATCAGTGTTGCTGCCATGGCACCCGCTGTGGGCACTAGATGTTAAGAAGGGGCAGTTTGCAGTCCTACTTTAAATTAGAAGTGACCTTTGAGGTATATTCTATGTAGGTCACTCCAGAGGAGTTTAATTGGCTGCAGCTGAAGAGGTTGCTCTGAGCGTTGCTTTTTTATCTCTGGTACATCTCCTGGCAGTACTAGAACAGTGGCACTGGATGCTGGGTGTGGGTAGGGAGCTGCCCTGAGGAGCACTGCTGGAAAGGACTGGCTCAGCAGTCAGGCTGGTTCAGCACAGCAGCCATGCCAGCTGCAGAGTGGGGCAGGCTGGGGATGGGGTGTTGTTTAGGATGCCAGGCACCAAGAAAACTGCTATTTATCCTTTCTTCAAAAACACACAGTAATTGAAAATGCTTCTGCAAAAATCTGTCACAATCGTGCTGTGGCTGGCTCACTATCTTGGTCTCAATGGAATTACATTAACACCTTGTTAAATACTCCATTGATTTCAGAATTGCTGTAATGGCCTATAAGTATTGCAGGGTTCTGAGTGTCTGTATTGATCTCAGTGGCTGGTCTTGCACTGAGCCTAGATGTTAGACAGCAGGGGTTCTTTCGAGGTTGTACTGCAGGATACTTGAAAACACAGGTGCAGAACTGTGCCCTTTTGCTTGCTGAGCATGACTCTTTAGGCATCAATTTGCAACAGAAGTCTGAGACTCTGAGTCACATAAGATGCCATTTTTCCTATTTCTTTAATAAGATTTCTATTATTCTGTCAGCCTTTAGAATGTTTTTTCTACTGTTAATACCTAGAGAGGTGTTCACTTGAAGAACTGTTTTATTTTATTAATTACAATTTATTCTTTTTCTTTAGAAGACTAAAGTCAACAAAATGATAAAACAAGATCTTGTCTCTCCCCTTTCTTTGTCAAGACTTTCAATTTCACTTCAATGAAATACAGCTGAATGCAGCAATCATTTGATGGCTGATGCTCTTATTGTTTGGGGAAGTAGGTGCCAGTGAGTTAAATACAGGGAGCCCAAAAGCTAAACTGATTCCTTTATGTGTGCACTCTGTGAAGACACTCTGAATGATCTCAGCTTTGCACCACGGGTGCCTTAGTGAGCCTCAATCGGAAACAACATTTCAAAATGACCTTGGCTATCCAACAGTCACATCCCACGGCACTGATTCCCTGAATAACAAGTTGACTGCCTTCAAATGCAGAGGGATGGAAAAAAGATATTGCAAGGAATAAATTTCCAATGTATTTTTTCCGTGGTTTTGGGTATGAGGCACTGATCTCTAAGAAAGAGGTTTCTTTTTGACTGAGAGGAACAGTGGGCTCTGATCTTTAGACTTCTGAGGTGACTTGGGGTTTTCAGTCCTTGAGTAAACGACCCCTCTTTCAGTGAATAACTAGAGTTAAACAGCAAAGATTAGTTTATGGCTTCTGAGAGAGAGAGAATAAATATGAGGCATTCTTTTAGAGGTATGGATGTGTCTCTATTTAGCTACAAACCATTTCTGAAGAGGGTCCCTGCAGAACCCTGTTCTGTCCCAGTCATTCTCAAGCACATCTGTCTGAAGCACCAGCAGGGCTTGCTGGCACAGGCAGCACTCTTGGACTGCTGGTTATCACTGCATACCAGGTAGCAGATATGGACAACAAGGGAATGACTGAAAAAGACATTCCTTGAATATTCCAGAACTTATTTACTGCCAAAGACAGAGGGAACACTGTAAAGTTCACTGGGAAATAATTATGTGGCACAGAGGCACAAATACTAGTATTTAGCAGCTCCTGAGAAAACAAAGCAAACCCAAAACCCCACAAAAAACCTGCAGAGACTTCTGTAAGGAAAACCACTGACATGGGGCTAAGAGGATGAATAAAATGTATGTATTTCTGGTCACTCCTGGTCAAGAAAGGGGATTTCTGTGTTGATTAGCTGCAGGAAAAGGCTGGTAGGGTGGAGGAGTGGCAAGTCTGCTTTAGACGGTGGAAGTTCAGCTTCTTCAGCCTAGGAGAAGGGAAGCTGAAAAGGGGCTCTATAAATACATCAAATACATATGAATAGTCCTAGAGCGAACACTGAACAAACGAAAAACTGAAAAAATTCAACTGGCTGTCAAAAAAACCCTTTAAATATGATTAGAGGCTGGAAAATAAGCCTAAAAATATCAAGTTTTAAGAGATTGCTACGGTTAGGTTTATCAAAATGGAAAGAGAGATTATTTACTCCAATGTGTAAGTACCTCCCAGGAAAAATACATTTGATATCTAGGAATCATAGAATCATTAAGGTTGGAAAAGACCTCTGAGATCATTGAGTCCAACCCTTGAACCATCACCACCTTGTCAACTAGACCATGGCACTGAGTGTCATGTCCAGTCATTCCATGGACACCTCCAGGGACAGTGACTTCATCACCTCCATGGGCAGCCCACACCAATGCTTAACCACCCTTTCTGTGAAGAAATTTTTCCTGACGTCCAATATAAACCTTATCAGGTGCAGTTTGAGGCTGTGTCCTCTCTTCCTGTCACCAGTTGCCTGCGAGAAGAGACTGACCCCCACCTGGCTTCAACCTCCTTTCAGGCACTTGTAGAGTGATAAGGTCCCCAGAGTCTCCTCTTCTCCAGACTAACTCAGCAGCTCCTCATAAGACTTGTACTCCTGACCCTTCACCAGCTTTTTTACACTTCTCCAGTCTCACTCCAGCACCTCAACATCTTCCTTTGGTAGTGAGGGGCCCAAAACTGAGCACAGGGTTTCAGGTGTGGTCCCACCAATGCCAAGTACTAAGGGACAATCACTTCCTGCTGCTCACACTGGTTCTGATACAAGCCAGGATTCCTTCTTGGCCACCTGGGCACACACAAGCTCAGCACCCCCAAGCCCAGCACCCCCAGATGCTGTTCTGCTGAGCAGCTTTCCAGCCACTCTGCCCCCAGCTTATAGCACTGCATGGGATGGTTGTGAGAGAACTCTCTCAAACAGAACAGGAACATGCTCAGCAACCACTGCCATGAACAAAGCTCTTTCCCTCTTTCAGAGAGGAAACAGAGCTCAGGTCCTCCACATAAGGACTAGCGGTTACAGCAAACTATGACAGAGAGTGCTGAATGCTTCATCTCCTAGTGCTAATCTAGAAGAGAGTTTTAGTCAAAAGCAGTTATTGCTCCATGCAAATGTGTGCTAGGTGAACTTTTACAGACTAAAAGAGGTAAGACTGTTGTGACTTTGAGGTCAAAGAACATATCCTACAACAGAACACAGAACATATAGTTCTGCAGGAAATAAAACTCTGCTAACACCCCAAAAATGAACAAGCAAACACATGGACTTTCTCCTCCCTTTCTGAATAAGTTTGATTAATTGATTCTAGCTGTTTGCTTCACTTATAGAGACTCTCCTGCTCTGAACTAAGTCAGTGTCAGTCTCTTGCTCCTCTTCTGCTTACAGAATTGCTCATGCCTGGCCTCTCTCTGGCAGCCATTTGGCTCAGTCCACCTGGTGGCACCAATGGCATTTTACAGCTTTAAGGCACCTTTGGTTACTTCACCACTTTGTGCTACTGGAGCTTATAATCCCCTTTCCTCCTCACCTGCATAAACCAGCCTTGTTATTAACCTGGCTGTGTCCCCAATGGACAGACCTGCAGGCAGGTAACTTTGATCTTGGATATCAGACATGCCAAACCTTACAGCTCACTACATGCAAAATCCTTCCACATAGCAGGGGACATTCCAGTGTTTACATTTCATATCTACTCCCACTTTCTAGTCTCAAAGTCAATTACTAACAGCATTTCCTGATAACCTTTTCATTGCAAAAATGTAGCAACCTTACATAAGCAAATGCATACAAAATATTTTACAGTTAAACAGAAAAAGAGAGACCAGATCATTATTGCAGCTGACTTGTATTTGAAAATTGATCAAATTGCCAGCTAATAACTGATAACTGTGACATGGCACAAGGGATATTTGCTGGGCTGGTTTTCATGTGGAAAAAACATAATTAGGAGACAGTTTTGCCTAGAATTCATGTGCAGCTATCCCCTTGTGCTATGTGGAAAAGAAAAATAGATGCTGCCCTGTTGTTCTGGCTAAGCTCAGGATTTGACATCTTTGTGGGGTGATGTCAGGTTTGCAGGGAACTCTAATTTGAGCCCTGTGAGCAGAGGATGCAGCCAGCCAGCACAGCCTTAAGAGACAAAAGGCAGCTTGGTGTGCTCAGGCACTGCTCCTGCCAGGGCTCCTAAGAAGGCTCTGATAAACCCAGGGCACGATGAGAACCATTACTGGTTCCTGTACATCATATTTCTCCCCACTCTTCCTAATTTTCCTGTGGCATGTAAACATTTACCTGTCAGCTTCAGAAGCCGAAAATTGAGTGAGATCTCAGTAAATTCTCTCTGCAGCTTCATGAAGCATAGCTGCAGAAATGGGCACTTTTATTCCTTCATTATGAACCTACCTCCATGAGATCACCACAGGCTCTGATTTGCAATTTAATATCTCTTCTGCTAATAGTGAGATGAACTGAAGTAGCTACAAAGAAACTCAATTAGTTTGTAGCTAATAAAAATGATAGTTGTGATAGAAAAATGATTCATAACTGCAGAATGTGCTTCTGCATGTTTTTCATTACTTAGCCTGCACTAACTCTTGTAATATATTTCCCTGCACTTTCTGAACCACACGTCTTCCCACAGTGTAGCATCTAAAATTTGTGTTTATTTCAGAGTGGTTTTTACTGACACTTCCTTTTGCCAGTATCATCTTCTTCCACCTAAGGCTGTAGTGTAAAACATGAACTAATATTTTAGGCATTGCTATCTGCTTCTGCACATAAAAAAAACTCCATAGAAGGGACCACATAATTGTCAAATGAATAAAATTTGTCTATGGACATGCTTCCTTCACTGCTCACCTGGCAACAGCAGTAGTGAGCTTTTCAGTCATTAGACTTTCACAAACCTCTGGTTGTCAACTGTGGCATATGTAGATTTGCCAGTGTTTTTCTAGTGTTTTATTTTGTAAACAGGTTATAACCTATTTTAGTGCTAACAAGAGATGCTGAAATACATTAACAAGGGGATTTTTCACAGAAGCATTGATAGCATTCAGTGGCCATGGAGATTCCTGGAGAGGTTAGTGTATAATTGCCACTTGTGACTGTGAAAAGCTGTTCCTCTCCTGATGTCTTTTACAAATAATACTTTACTCTGGCAGTAATTATCTTCCACCTCTGGTGACAGAAAGAATCGTTCTGTGTTTCAAATGGCTTTTCATATTTTTATTCCTGTAATTAAAAAACCCAATTTATTATACAAGCTTAATAAAAGATAATTAGAAACAAACTCAGTATTTTTAACTGTAGAGATGGAAAGGAAAAGGAGATGTGTAATATAAAAAAGACAGATCCTTTTCTCACCTGAATTTTTCAGAAATTTTGTTACTGCACCTAAGTTAAGTCCTACTGAGTTCGGTAAGTTGAGAGCTAAAGTTTGGCTTTTCAGAGTGGGTTTTATCTCCAAAATATGCTGCCACAATAATCATGGTAATACTTTTACTGGCACAAATTGAAGGTCTGATTATTTAAGAGCAATAACATATGCCAGCATGAAAAGGTAACATTTGATGACACAAAATCTCTACTGTGAATACATGAACATTATTATTTTCTTCTATGTTGTAGAAGTGCATACACTTTCAGAATGGCAAAAAAGGAAAGAATCTGAAAGCTGATTCTTCCCTGGAAGTAATGAATTAGAACAATCACTGAACACTAGGATGCAACTTCTGAAATAATTTGATTAACAAGTTGCTTATGCATTTTGATTAGTACAAAGTAGACTGTAAAAAAATCCTGCTTGTGGTAGACTTCATCTCTGGTGTAACTCCACTGATCAGGGCCCAGTGGGAGTGATAAAAAAGAAAAAAAAAGAGATCCATTCTTCCATTAATAATTTATATTCTTTTCTTTGTAAGTGACCTACTAAATGGAAATATAAGAATCATCAGGAAATGTCTCAAATATAAAACTAGGTGCACAGTGTCTTTCTATATCTCATTCCCAAGATTTTCAGTTGCTCAACAAGAGAAGTTTTTTTCTAGTTTGGGGGGTATATGGCCAAGCATTAGAGGAAAACAGAGACATAAGCCAGCAGCTGTTGAAACAGCATGATCTTTTCCTTAGTCCTTTGTGATAAATCTCAGCCCATCTGAAACAAGTTATGATTATGGTGTAGAAATATGAAGATATTCTTAGAAGGTACATATTTTTACTGATCACATGAATACCAGTAAAATTTAAGTACCCAGCAAATTATAGTTTCCATAGTAAAACTTCTCATTTCAGCACAACGTGGAGATAATAACATACATTTTTAAGTGATGGGATCAAAAGACCATCTCCATGCACATGTGAAGAACATGGGGGCACAAGGGAAAGCAAGAGGGTAAGCTCCAGTAGCCCAGTCAGGCAAACAGCCCCACTCTGGGATGGGCACTGGAGAGTCCAGAGACTCTGAGAGCTGGCTACTGGAGGCACTGGAATCCTGGTGTAAATGGTCCCTGGAGCCCCATGGATTCCCAGTAGGCAGCATGGATCTTCAGGTCCCTTTGGGATGGCCCTGGGAACAGGGAGCAGTGGCAGGCACTCCTCTAAGGGATTTGGCAACGCTTAACAAAGCTCAACCTTTGTTCTGGTAGTTTCACAAAGGAAACCACCTGAGGAGAGGAAGTACAACATCAATACAGTCCCAATCCATTAGAATGCTGAGTAGCACTAAAACTCCTCCTGTGGTGGGCAGAACTCAGGAGAAGACAGAGCTGCTTTGTGATGGCAGGGGAGAAGCACCACACAGCCACTGCAGAAGGCTGCCAAGCCTGGGGACCCTTCCTTTGGACATGACCAGCTGGGCTGGCAGAGCAAGGTCTGGGTGTCCCAGCCCTGCAGCAGCATTGCCTGCACACAGGGGAAGGCCCATGGCATCCTCCTCTCCTGAGTTTCCAGAGGGACAGCAAGGAGGAGCTGGAGCTAACACAGTGTTTCAGAGACACTGCAAACTCCAAAGCCTGGCTCCCTCCAGAGGACCCCTCCTGTTTTTAAGTCCTGCTGCTCCCTGAACTGGAGAATGAATGTGGCTGTAAGGGAAGAAGGAATCTGTTGTACGGGCTGGCTGGTCTGCATTGTTTTGTTTTGTTTTCAAAGAAACTTGGCAAAACATTCCCTAAATGGGTCTTTACCGTGGACAACTGAGCTCTCCTTTTTGTTTCTGGAGCTGGGTGCTGGGGAAGGTACCTGTGGCTGGGAGATGTGCCAGGCAGGTGATGCCAGGCAGGTGCCCACACACGGTGCCTTGCTGTGCTGTGGGTGTTGCCAGCCCTGGGAAACCTGGGCATGAGGGCAAGGGAATGCCTGGGGGACAGTGAGTGCCCTTCTCCCCACAGCTGGTCCTCGTGAGGCTGAGCTGTCCCCTGAGGCACAGAGGGAGGCTTTGTGGGGATATCACCGGGGAAGTGGATAGATTTTGAAGCAGACTTCTCACATGCTGTGCTGTGCTGCTCTGGTGTGTGACCCCAAAGATTCTCTCCCCTTGCTTTACAAGTTAAGGCATGCAACGTTCTCCTCCACAGCTGGCTTCATGCTAACAGGTATTTTTACTGAGATTGAAGGCAGCACTTATTTGCAGAATAATCATTTTAGGCTGTGTTTGAAGTGTTCCTTTTTTTTTCCCTTAAAATGATATTTTCTGTTTAGTTTTGCTGGAAGCATTTCTTAACAAGCTTCTTCAGCTTGCCTTGCAATCTGTGCAGCCAGGCAGGTGCTGGGCCACTATGGCTGTTCCACTGAACATCACAGCTCTTCCCAAAGGATTGCTGCAGTCCTCAGGCCCATGGATGTCCCAGCATCTGTTTGGCTTTAAACTTGTGAGCCTGCTCACACCACATGTGTTTGGAGCATGTCCAGAAACTCCACAAAAGAGATTTTCCAGGTCCTTATCTCTCCTAACTCAGTTGTGAGCTCCATGCCCAAGCTCTCAGTTGAATTTTAAGAAACTTTTAAAGTAGCTCACAGTCATTCTTGCTGCTGCTTGGGACTCAATCCTGGAGGGAGCCAATGCAGGCTCTTGCAATACTGAAGTTGCTTCTTATTTTTCTGAAGTCAGATGCTCAAGTCAAGCTTCTAACTTCCTGATGTAAAAAATCTCCAGATGTTGGGATATTTCAGTGGTGGAAAACTGAGTAACTTCAGTAACTCCACAGGACAACTGCATGGCTGAGCAGTCATATCACTTGGGAGTTTCAGGCACCAGTGGCAGTAATCCAGTCCCCAGTCTGTGTCTTAATTATTTACTTATTTAATTATTTAAATCTGCAAAACATATCTTCCATTCCTTTTAGAAATTTATAAAGGATTAAAAATAATGCCAGCCAAAACTTGCTCTTAAGCAATCAGTTTCCAGAATATTTTTAAATCTAAATGTCTTATTCAATTTCCAGTTGTTCTGAAGGTGCTATAAAACTGAACATGTACTTCTGAAGATTAGGTTCAGTATTTGGTACTTATTTTCTGCAAGACAGTGGCTTTTTTAAAACAGAGAGAGAATAAGTGTGTTTTTTGTATGGTTTGCTTTTATATTTTGCATTTGCTGTAGGGGAACATACTTTAGAAAGTAAATTAATAACTTGACCCAGAGTGAAAATATTAATTCCTCATGAAATTTGCAGAAATGATCTAGATAGGAAAAGTAACTACATAAGATAAATGTGCAGGAAAGCCTGGGTTATGGCTTTCTTACTGAAACTCAGTCACTCCTTGTCGAGTTTGCATGGGAAAGAGTTGATATTCAAGGGACACTAATCATCTGCTTTTGTAAGCAGAAAATGAGAGAGCTTTGTAGGAAAGAGACACAATTATTTTGTGTTAAAATTCTCTTAACCATTTAGCATGCACAGCACTGCCACTTTTGAGTTTGCTCAGACATTGACGAGTAAATTTGATCCCTGCACTGTACTGTTCTTTTAATATCCTCTCTCCTATAAGTTTTCAATTTATTCCAATTTCTCTGGTATGCTTTCATAACTATAATATATTCTAGTATTCAGGTTTTATAATTACTTGGACTCTATTCATTTCCAAATTTATATTTCAGGCTGTATTTCCTCCTGTGCTACAAGGAACAGATCATTGTACTGAAAAGCAATCTAGGATGTATGTTAAAGTTATTGCAACAGTAGTGTAGGAAATCTAGTTTAATTTGGGGAGTGTCTGGGATGGTGGTTGAAGAGCATGGGGGAATTATTTAACAGAGAACTGGTAAAATGACTTGATACATCTACAGAAAGCTACTTGGTAATGTGGTGATTGGAACTGGGTGTGTCTGCCAGCATTAAACTTGTTTTTTACTGAAATTAAATGTCAGTACTGGAGGACACAGAAGGCACAGAGTTCCCCCACATTAGTATTACAAAAAATGTAGTGTTTTAGGTCTGACTCTAGAGCACTCAGTGCTGCACTGAGCAGCACCCCAGGATGTCAGAGGAAAACATAAGGCTCAGCTCTGTGACTGACCCATGAACTCTGATCCACCTGAGGACTTACTTTCATTCTTAAATTTAAATATGTGAGCAGGTGCTTACAGCTGGGGCAGACTGCACATGTGCTGAGCAGTAAGTCAATGTTTAAGTGCTCCAATGCACTGTTAGCCTTAGTATACTCAAAACCTGAGCTCTAAGTGGCTTGGGACAATGGTACAAGAATAAGTTATGGGTCAGAAAGATGCTGATTCTTCAGTTTGGAGAGTAAATATGTCACAAATATGAGGAAAATCACAACACGGGCATTTTTTAGACTGGGAAAATTGTAAACTGTGTTCAAAGATTAATGGAGGGTGAATGTAATTAACTACTTGCAGGATCACTTTTTTCTTCAGAGCAAAAAATTATTAATTTTATGAATTGGAATGGCAGGCATGTAACAAATTTCAGTGTACTAATGTTCAGAAGGTAAAATGTGTAGTTTGTACGAAAATATGAAGGATTGGAGCAACTGTGCTGTTTGTAACATGGGAACCTGTGTGAAATGAGCACTGAGGAGAAGAGAGGTAAGAAAAATACAACAATGCTTCAGGGATCATACCGAGGAAAATGGAGATTGAAAATATGGTGGGAGTTGACAAAAGATATCAGCACTGATAAAAGAGTTCTCAAAAGGCACTGAAGTAGTGATTTTTGAATCAAAAAAGGTATATACTTTCTAAAAAAAGGGGCTTAACAATGACTTTTGTAGAAGAAATGAAATAAGAGGTAGTACAATGAGCACTGGAAGTGGATCAAAAGAAAAGGTGATCTTTTTTTTCCTAAACAGAACAGTTATATTCATTGAGTTCATAAACCAAATAGCATAAAGAGGAAGGAGCACAAGAAGGTGGGGAGGGCTGGCACAAACTGAGCCAGAGGGAGGAAGGGAGTGCTGCGAGCAGAGTCCTGAGTTCAGCATGTCACCAATAGCAACAAAAGGAAAAGAAAAAGAAAACAGAAATGAAGGAAAAATGCAAATTTTTCTTAGCTACCATTCTGAAAAGAGCAAAATTTTGTTGGGAAATAGGTCACAAAAGATGTGAAGAGGCAAGGGAAGAATGCAGGACCATTGTTTGCAAGTGCAGCATGAAAGTAGGGTTGTTCTGACAGAAACATTGTGATCAGAGAGGAGACTTCTGAGGCTGTAATGGACAGTCTGCTGCTTTTGAGTCTCATTGTATCTAAGATCAAAGGATGGCCAGAGCATTGTAGTATCACTGCTTACAGATGAAAGTCAGACAGGTTTTGAGATGGGCATTTTCTTTATGAAATGGGGAATTAACAGCTGTATTAAGATTCACAGTGATTACCACGCTTAGGAGTGAAGTGTAATTGTTTGCTTTCAACAGTTCTCCATCCCTGAGGTATCTCAATGACTTCCATGTAAAACTGAGAGCTGAAACTGAAATCCAGAGGGCAGTAGAAGGTAGCCAGAAGTCCTGCTAGTTGGAGAGTACAAATTTTACATCTGGTGCCATCCGTATAGCTCTTGCACCCATCTGACTTTGAGGACCAGAGCCTGATTTACACCCCACTATACCCCCAGTCCCTGGGCTGCCCAGCCCCAGTTCCAGGGCAGTGCCTGGCCCTCCCATGCCCCACAGCTGGCCCAGGTGGACAGACCTAGCAGGAGCAGCAGTGTCACCCCTCTGACACCTGTCTGGGCTGGCAGCCACTGCTCCTCCTTGCCAGGCTCTGGAAACCATGAGGTGCCACACATCCATCCACATCCATCCACAGCTGTGCACCAGGCTTTACAAGTGCTGAGCGAGTCCTGCAGCCCAGCACTCTTCAGACACCACAGTGCCCATGCTCTGACACTGGCAGGCTTCAGGAGCATCCATCCCATCATTGTGCCTGAGCTGTTTGCCACTGCTTGGCTTCTGCTGGTTTGAGCTGCACTCAGGGAAGGATATTGAGATCCCAGGGGCTACCTAGTGACTATGGGGACACTGAAACATCTGCCTCCAGGAGGTACTAGATCAGGCTTCAGAGCTTAGACTAGATGCCTAAAACATCTATGGATTTCCTACAATAACTAAGAGTTCTCCCAGCTATGGTAAAATAGAACCCAGAACAAATATTTTCTGGAATTTTTTTCTAATTCTTGCTTGTTCCTCCATTTCCATGACAAATACCCTTCCTGCAACTGAGGTGCTGTGCATAGAAACAATTTACATGGAATAGTTTGGTCAGTAGCCTGGTTTATGAATTTATAATTAGGGTTACACTGATTAAAAATAGGAAAAAATTTTAATTACATAGTCTTGCAGGTCCAGGAAATCAACATTTCCTACCTCTTAATCTGCTAGTTGACTAATGATCTCCACCGTACTCTAACTAATTTCCCCACATTCACAGAAAAGTAAATGTACAAGAAATTCAGCTGAATTTTAGGCATTTCAGGTATGTGTATGTGGCATTAATATACAATTCTGTCCTGTACAATATTTCACCTAAACATTAGCAATTCTATCTGGTTTTACTTTCTTACCTGAAAGTATTATTAGTGAATCATCTTCTCTAGAAAGAAAACAATCATTAATCTGCTGAAAGTGAATCTATGAGAGTGAACAGAATCATTTTGAATCTTATATGGAATCAGAATATTTTCATCATCTGAGTAGTGCCTCACTTAGGCCAAGAGACATTATGGCCCTCCATTGTACAGGAAAACAGAGAAAAATTTCATAAAAGCTGCTTGGCAAAGGCTTTGATTCTTCTCAGGTGATGATGTGATTTCATTACCTTCACATACCACTATACACCAAGCTTAATTTTCATGTGAGAAAATCACAGTCAGTGGCAGGAACATTTCTATTTGGCTGCAGCTTCAAAAGAGAATGAAAAATTTAGGTAAGATCAATAGCTGGAAAATGAAGTTCATCTTAACAAGGAAACTTAAGGCTTACAGCCATGCAAAACAGCTGGAGAAGCTGGACTTTCAAAATCACTCTGGATGTGAAATGATACAGTTCAACTGAATGAAGCAGCTATTAAGCTGAAACAAAAATGTGCAAAGGGAAAAAAAAATCACTTTTCCCAAAGAACTTGGAGATAAAAATTTGGACCAGTGGCTCAATCCACCTTCCATCCTCAGCTGTATGGGCCAGGTGTCCCTACAGAGCATACACCTTCCCATCCTGGTGCACCACGGATCTAGAAGCCTTTAAGGAGCACAGAGAAGTGGCTTGGAAGCTGACTAAACAAAGGGAAGAAGGCACTGAAGAGGGGATTTCTATTTCCTGAGTATTTGTATCATCTGGTGGAAGTGTTGTAGAAAAGAGAGGAAAAGGTTTTTTACCCCCAGCCCGAGACTCATAACCATGAATGAGGGCCACCAGGATGGTGGGGAACTGGAGCACCTGCCCTGTGAGGAGAGGCAGAGGGAGCTGGGCTTGCCTGGCTTGTCTTGGGAGCAGGGATAACTTCTGGTGGGCTAAGGGGCCACACCAGGTGCCTGCAGGAACCCATTGGGGAGGTGGAGCCAGGCCCTGCACAGCAGGAAATGGAAGGAGGATGAGAGACAACAGGCATGAGCTGAATCAGGGATCTTCAGATGGGAAAGGAAAGGCAAAAACGAAAGGAAGGAAAACCTTTTTCTTTATGGGGACAATGAAGCTATGTGCTGGGTTGCCCACAGAATATGTGCAGTCTTTATCCTTTTAGTTTTTCAAGACTCAGTTAGATAAAGCCCTGAGTAACCTGGTCTTATCTAAGAGCTGACACTGCTCTGAGGAGGAGATTTGCCTAGAGGCATCCTGAGGTCCCTTCCCACCTGAATTAAATACAAACATACACACAAAAAAATCCCCCATAAATGAAAGATCTGTATATTAAGACTGATATGAGTACCTCACCCTAAGAAATGTTTTCAGACCCCCTTTGAACAAAATATTTCAGATACAGGTTTCAGTTCAGCATTTCTTTTTTTGCTGACCTCTCTCCACACTCCCAGTGCTGCTGCAACAGTTCCAGACCAAGATTCCCATTTCCTCCTGTGTGCAGAAAAGGGAGTCCATGTCTGGGACATAAAATGTGGCAGTACTGTGTACAGAATATACAAATGCATTTGGAACTTTGATCTGGAGTGCATAATAAGCCAGATAATAAGTTAATAGCTACTAATTCATTTCCCTTTATTGCAATTAGTTTGCAGACTTATCTGCTACTTTGGAGGCTGTACCACACCTACCCATTCCTCACAAAACACAGTCCTGTAGACTGATTTCTAATCCTGCAAATTAAACGAGCTTAATTCTTTTCCAGTGGCAGATTCCACATGTTGAAAATGGTTCATCCCAGAGGAAGCTATAATGGCAAGCTCCAGATGGGCCAGTGACAAAGTATCAAACAATAATCCCACTCATGGGTTTGCAGATCAAATCCTATATCACTCTGAAAGACGTAAGTACTGTTTGATGGCTAAATCCCAAAGCATTTTGCTCAGCTGCTGGATAACCCTATGTACTATAGAAACATGGAACTTCGCCTCTGTGCATGCTCACAGATGCCTTATATTTGACAATATCGAGCATTTTGGCATCTGTGTTACACCTGAGTGCTTTCACGTTTCACAAAGTGGATGCTGTGCCATCTGTCTCAGCATGGATATTTGGTGTATTAGACGTGCTCTCAGCCTAGCTCCTGGATCAGAAATTGGGATCCTCACGTGAAAGAAGGGAAAGGAAGGGAAAGGAAAATCCTGAGTTGCAGTCCTTTTCTGAGTACTGTTGATATATGATGAGTAAAATACTAGCTAGGTTGTAAAATGGTTATGCTGGGATCTGAAATGCCAGAGATCCCCTCCCCAGCATGTTCCTTTGTGGTGTAGGTAGCAATCCAGTTTCATTGCTGGGAGCTTTCTTTGTGCCTTGGTTGGTTTTTCAGCCAGGACTGCACTGTGACTTTGACAGGGGTGAGAGCTGGTGCTGATTTGGTTAGTGAGAGGTGCCTCTGCCAGAAGTAAGGTGCAAACGAGACCATATGCCAAAGTAATATGGATTTTATTCAGTAGTGAGGTAGAGAGATGGGAAGAAATAGAGAAGGGTGGGGGGGAAGGGGGAGAGACATCAAGCAGAAGAGAGGCACCACCCATGGATCCAGTGGTGTCCCGTTGGTCCTTCTTCACCCTGGGCTTCTCAAGGGTGGGGGCCCTGGATTCATTCTGCTGTGGGTACCACCTTTATCCACAGGGTGGTTGCAGATGCTGTCCCTATAACTTGGGTGATACGTGTATGAGCAGTTGCCTCCTTCCTCACAGTTTGCCACAGTGGGAATTTTTGTCTGGATACATTAACCAGGATGTGTGAACCAGATCTTGCCTCACCAGGCTGGGAATTAGTGCCTTCCTATTGCAAATTCCTCCCCTCTGTGCTTATTTCAAGAACCTGCTGTGGTGGATTTTCTTTTGGCAAAATCCTTCTGTGGATCAGTGTTTTGAGACAGGCTACTTTTCCCTTTAAGTCCTTACAGCCTGTCCTCAGCCTGGCCAGCAGTTCAGTCTCCTCCAGGGAGGTAGTTTTGAAATTCCAGTTTCAAAATATGCAGAGATGAAGGGAACGAAACAGCCTGCATCTCAGGTGGGTTAAATACCATGCAACTGCATGAAAGCCTGCTACTTTCAGGGAAGAAAGATTTACCCTTGGGCAGTGAGTGTCTCAGACCAATTCCTCCAGATGGGAGGAGATGGAAAGGAAGGAGAACAGGAGAAAAAAAAAAGGAAAAACCTGTTCTGTCTCCTCTAGGCTAGATAAGCAGCTTCCCCTTCGGCAGGTTTATTTTGTGATCCTTTCTTGAGGCATCTCTTCAGACAGGGAGTCAAGTTCCTAAAATGGGGCTGTGAGACTGAGCACCTTGTCTCTTTGTAATCAGGGCTGAGGTGTTTGTAATTCAGAAGCAGCACATAGCTCATTCCTCAGGAGAACTTCCCTTCACTTCAGGGTAGGCATAGATTACATACAGTGTTTGATCAGGTTTTATTTTAAATTGAGCCTCGGAGTCTCTGATGTTCTATAAAGGGCCAAGCACGCTGACGAGTCTGTCTGAAGGACAGCCCTTATGCAAACACAAGTGTGCTGCCTGCAGCCAGCTCCCTTAATAGCTTTCCACTGCTATTTTATTTTCCTCACTTTTACCTCTTGGGCACCTTAAAGTGATCTTTGCTTTATCCTACACCTTTCTCTTACTCAGTCAATCAAGAAAGGATGGACAAATGGATGCTCAGTCCTTTATACCACTTCTAAGTTAGTTGTGCTTTTTCAAGTACTCTTTCCTACCATGAGTTATTTTTACTAAGGGTTTCTTTTATGAAGGGATTTAATCAGTGTAATGTTTATTATAGAAATTTATAAAATATTGAGCGGTTGTCTTATAGGAGGCAAAAGCTGAAAATAACAGAATACCTAAAATTTGGAACAAAGACAGCTTTTTAATTGACTCTTTATAGTGTATAAACCACTGGGATTGTGTTTCCAGGCAACAAGTTACCTAACTATATGTGACCAGCAAAGACAACTGCCGTCTTTAATTCTCCTTAAAAGGATCCATGATGCCTGCAGTCTTTTTTAATAAGCCTGGAAGGGTGAGTAACCTCCTCCTTTGCACGTTTAGCCAAAAGATTTTCTGGTACTAACTGTCCTAGTCCATCAAACTGGATCACTGACCTGACATAATGAAATCATCATGCAGGTTTTCTATTTCACTGAATATTTTTCCCTTTCCCTCCTAGAGAAACAAAAGCTTTTCTCCTTTGGTAATACCCACTCCAAACCAGGCATGTCATGACCTATCAGCTTTTGATGAATATTTGCTCCCACTTCTATTTTACCTCATAGAAAAATCAGATGCTCTTTTCTGAACTCATATCCTTTAAAAAAGAAAATCACATAAAATAGAACACTTATTAAAATAATTAGTAGAAATTCTGCTTTGCCTCCTTAGACATGCAATTCCCTAGCAGAGCTGTTGCTCCGGTGTGCTGGAATGAGAGACAAAATGTGAAATATTGCCCACACAGAATTGATGTGATGCCTTTTCTGAAAAAATTGTAATTCAGGACGTTTAATTACTTTCCATTTGGAAGCATAGGATACAACATGCTTCATGCTTACACTGCACACATCTCTTAGATTGGACCAAAGTTGTATTATAATGTCACAGTTACTCTTGCAGAAGAGCAAAAAAGAAAGTCCTAGGACAGAGATAACATGAATCTAATACCAAATAACTGACATGAATCTAACACCAAATAACTGACATTTTGCTTTGACAGATCTAAAGCAAATAGGCTTGTTTTCAGTGTGCGAATGGAAACTCTGTAGGATGTAAATTACAGATTTCCTGTAGTTTTAGAAGTATCTATAACTGCCTTAAGAAATGCATGAGGCACATATTTACATGGTTAGGGCTATGTCTAGCCTGCTCCTCTCAGCACTTGAAGGTTTGTCAGTGAAGGGAAAGAGAAGGGTGCTGAGTGTCACTGGCGAGAGCAGGATAATCACACACCGTAATTCCAGGAGCTGGCACTGGTGCTCAAAGCACCAACCTTGCTGAACACCCTTCCCCAGCAGCTTCTGCCTCATCTTGTTAGTTCATTGCCTTCATTCTAGTGCTTAAATTTCTCATGCAATAATGTAATGAGCATTTTGTCCCCTCTCCCACTTCAGATTGGGTTTGGATCAGCTCCCTGCCCCTGTCTGCCACTCAGCTGCACATATTTTTGTGCCAGTGTGGAAAAATGCAACAGCAGGCAGGAGAAGTGGAGGAAGTCAGCAGGGCAATTTTCTTAGGGTCAATGCTGGCAAATGCCAGCTTAAAGCACTTGTGAACTTCTGGCCTGAAATGGGCCATGAAAAAGAATGCCTTTGAATTCAGCAATAATACACATTTTTGTGACAGAAGGACAAGTAATGAACAAAGCTTTTCTCTATGTTTAAAGATGGTATCTTACATAATTAAAAAGTAAGGCACTAGCTGCAGCTGCTTGAAAGATTCTTAGCCCTTAATAGAGTAACACAATTTATTATAGCTTCTTTATTCCATTCTCCAGTTGCACAGACCTTGGGTTCAAAGTATGGTGTTTCCCTGCAAATTCAGACAACAATAAAGGATTGAAACTATCCTTCATCCAGCCAACTCTGGCTGGATCGACCCAAACTCCATTTCAGGAAACACATTTCTTTAATTTTACCTTGAAATCATAAAATGGGTTGGATACAGCTTTCAAGAGGGAAAGATTATTATTATAAATAGATACCATGGCTTCAGGCTGTACCATTTGTCACTTCAATCTCAGTTAGGTCTACAATAATGTTTGTGCTCAGAAAATCCTCAAGAGCATGAGAGTGCATTTGTATGGCCTGTTAGGCACAAAATTGCCTGTTTTATTGGTGCAATACAGGTGCACCTTTTAAAAATTTTACTCCCTTTGTTTATAACTGATCAACTAAAAACTATCTCAAAGCAGGCGTGACACACTGCCTGGTGATATGGAGATAGTGTCAGCTAATGCAATGTTCACATAATTCAATATGTCACTTTTTTTAACATACTAATATGCTGCATTTCTTCAGCCTACTTATCAGAATTCTTTTCTAAACAACATCCATACCAAAACAGAGCCAGAGGCATTGAAGCAGTGGTATTGAACTATGATCTCATGAAATAAATATCAGCTTTTCTTCCTTAAATGGTTTTGTTACTGAACAGGT
Organism: Buphagus erythrorhynchus; assembly: GCA_013400855.1. Classification (NCBI taxonomy): domain Eukaryota; kingdom Metazoa; phylum Chordata; class Aves; order Passeriformes; family Sturnidae; genus Buphagus; species Buphagus erythrorhynchus. The sequence goes on along the minus strand of VZTT01030404.1, from coordinate 48,827 downwards.
TGAACTCTACTACGAGGATTAAGATTAAGAAGTGCCTGCATTGTGTTTCAGTACACAAAAATATCTCTAGTTGTTTCACCTATATGGTTGGCTAAATCACACCACAATATTTCAGCATCCTGTGTTTTTGCTCACCTCAGTAGCAGTTATCAGCTTAGCTGTAGGCATCACTGTTGTGATGATGAGCTCATGAGTATATAACTTGGGTTTTGAGAAAGTGCATTACTTTGTTGTAGTCTCACAAATGCAGTTCAGGTTTCATAGTGCAGTCTATAACAATGCAACCACATCATGATCCGTGTACCCTTTGCATTTGACCAGAAAGGCATTCTCACTGACCAGGTGTCTTCCCTTGCTGCAGGTCCCTAGGCCAGGATGTGCATTCTGCCAGTAGCTCTCACTGGGATAAGGAATTAACCCTTTTTTATCTCTTTCTGCTAAAGAGAATGGAGTCCTCACATAACTTACAGCTCAGAGCCAAGCTCAGTGGTGTTATGCAGGAGCTTGAAGAAGGCAGTGAGTCTTCCTTTGGATTTTCAGAATGGGAGGACACAAGGTCTGAGTAAGCTCATGACAGATTCTGTTTCCTCCCTGTTTTCACTGCTGACAGTGTTGTGTGCCTCCAGGAATCATCACTTCCAACTGTCAGAAGCAACAAAGCTACAGCCACTCCATCTCCAGTGCTCCCTCTCCTTCCTTACAATTTAACCTGTTCTCTGAGGCATTTCATTTTCCCATATATTCCTTCTTTGTACATATGTACACTAGCACTAATATTGTATTATACCACATCTAAAACCTAGGATATTTTTGTTAATGGAAAAGCTTTTGCAGAAGTATCAAATAAGAGAAACTGGATAAATTCTTAAAGGACACACAAAGGTAGTTTCTTTTTACTTATATGGATATGTGCAATTTCCAGAATTAAGCAAGGGTTTATTGTCATACACTGACTATATATTGTCTATAGATCAGAAACTTTGGACTGAAGCAGAAACAAAAAGGATATTACACAAGATCCCCTAAAATGTTTGTGCTGGGACTAGGAACTGGGCTGAATATATCCTCACCCTGAAGCAAAGCCACAGTCTGCCTCTGTTTCTTAAAGTGGCTACTGCAAAATGTATCAGAGTACATTGAACTTCTAACACTATTATTTATTAGAAGAGAACAGTATTTTTTTCAAGTGAGATACTCACAAGGGGCTAAAAACAAGAGACTACAAACCTTCATCTCCTGTACTGGGCTGGGCTTTCTTTCCACAGTCTAGAACAGTTAAATAGCCTGCTGCTTTGAATCAGCTTCCACCATCCCACCAAATATCTCAGAAATTTCCCTTTTCTTTAGCTCAGAAGACACATGTGTGTTTTCTGCTCTCCTCCACCTGTTTCTCCACCTTAGCCGTTCCCTGCCTGCCAAGTCTGTCCCTTCCCAGATGCCAAGCTCTGCTCTCCTTCACCTTTTCCCCCCTGAGCAAGTTCAGTGGCTGTCAGAAAAGAAGCAACTGCCCTTCCTGTAACACACTCCTCTTTTGCCAAAGACCAGTGGCAAAGTAGTCAAGGCAGGGCAGACAAGCAGTCTTCTTACCTGCTACCAGCCACTGATTTTTAAAAGGAACATAAAAACACTAACTGCAAACAAGAAAATTAAAGACATGCTGTTCATCACAGTCCCACCCGCAGCATCTGGACTGCTACACCATCCTCTTTCTACCTCAGCTCTTCTCTCTCCTCTACACCTTCTCCTCATATGCCCATCTCTCACTGTCACCCCAAATCCTTTCATATTTCCTGTAATTTATATCAAAAGAATTTAATTTTTATTGAACTTTTCCCCTCTTGTTCCAAAGACTTGATGTTCCTCAGATCATCCTTTTTTTCCTTCTGCTCACTTGTAAATTGCTTTTCATTCAAGAAAACTTTATTTTTTTGCTTACCTGAAACCTGATATTCTGTTTCTGATTATTTTTCTTCATTTTGAATTTACTCATCTTAGTCTTTCATTTCCTGACAAACTCTGTGCCCTGGGCTTGCACACATTTTTGAACACCAATTGCAGTGTATCCAGACCAGATCCTCACAGGGAGCATGCCCTGTAGGTGGGCTGACATCAATTTTGATTTATTTGCAATTATGCTAGCTCAGAATTTGATTCCTCTTTTTTTTTTTTTTTTCTTCTTTTCCTTTTTTTTTCTCCCCTTTCATTTAAATTTGGTCTAGCTAAAAAAAAAAAAAATCCCAACAATGATTGTATGCCTTACTATCCCTGGTGTAGTTTGCAACCAGGTAACAATGCTTACTTCTCCCCTCTTTTTTCCTATTGTTGACAAATAAGTGACTGCTGTGCCTTTCCAGGACTGAAGCTGTCTTTTTTTTTGCTTGTATTCCTACCATACTCACTAATGTCTGTTCTCAAACTCTTTATTTACTTTTTTCCCTTTATACCCCAGAAGTTTTATCTGATTTGTCAAGCTTCCTTTATAATTGTGTTCAAATTCTTGACCTTGTCATACGTTATTTTCTTTATAAGAACATGGGAATTGCCAAATCAGAAAACAAACAATGATTCATCAAGCCTACTAGCTTGTCAAAGAGGGCAGAAAAGGCTCACAGGATATCTAGACAGGAATAAAATATTATATAAGAGGATATAAATCCTCTTTGGCTTCCAGCATTGATCAGTTTGAGCCCTCAGGCTTTAGTTTATATAGTTTACTGTTCTTATTTCAGCTAGTATGAACTACCTATGGCCTTTTTTTGTGCAGTTGTATTTTATGCTGGTAAAATTTTATCATTTTAACATTTTGACTAAAAAATACTGTATTATTTGCATACTGCATGAGAAGCCTTTTTTGCTAAGAAAACATCTACTTACAAAAAACTTTCCTGGTCTACCTACATATAAACAAAACAACTGAAAAAAAAGGTGTTTGACTTTATGCACCTTTTCTGGAGCAGGATCCTTCCTCTCTCAGTTTTTATATTTATATATGACTCTTAAATTTTTCTTAAGAACATTAAATTGAGTCTTTCACACATTCTGTCTGGACTTGTGGTCCAAGATACAAGAAGAAAAAGAACAACTTTCCAAATGGAAATGAAAATTATTTCTGTAGATCTACAGCAGGAGAACACACAGGAAAGGGTTCAAAGTTATTTCTAGTAAAGCTCAATGGTAAGGCAGGGAACTGAGACAGTCAGTTTAGAAAGATAGACTTGAGAAGATAGATTTAGATAGAAAGTTTTGGTTAGCCTTTACCTAGACAATAGTTTTGTTTCCTTAAAACCTCTGCCTTTGGGATAAAAGAATCACCAAGATGCCACTTGCTAAGGAACTTCTCTTAAATTAATACCATGGATACTGTGTCACTTATGGTTTTTTGGGCACTTTATAGTCTTTACAGATTTTTCTTTCCCTCAGTTATGAAAAAAATGCTTGAGAATGGGATATGTAGGTGCCTTTTGTGAGTAACACATGTGACATGTTCTTTTCAAACAGATGAGTAAAACTCCAGCAGGAAATCAGCTGTGAGCTGCAGTGCTGCTCCAGTTTGGATGTGGTCGTCCTGTTTGGAGCCAGTGCTCTGGTACTGTCCTCCATTCCACTCTGAAACTTCACTCACTCGTTCAAACTGAGCATTGTCTGCCCCAGCTGCAGAGGGAAGGCTCCCCAGTGCCACAGTCTGCAGCCAGCAGAGCCATTGCCTTCCCCCAGCCAAGGATAGCCCAGTCAGCACAGCAGGGTCCCAAAAAACCAGCCAGCACAGCATGCCCTGGGCCACCTGGGAAACTTTGGAGAGTTCAACTCGAAGCCCCTTGAAATACTCTTTCCCAAATACCTGAGCGACCACAGTCAGTTTGTGACTGTTAATGAGGGTGTGCTTTGAGTAGTTCATGGAACATTATCAGTTGAGTCATTACTAGTTTTAAATTGAGTCTCATCAGTTGTAAGGTGAAAATAGAAAAGTTCAGAGAAATGTAATGCATGCTTTACTACCCTTCAGGTAAATAAGAACAGCTGGGATGGAAATCATAGAGCAGAAATTAGGTTTTTCCCTGTTTAGCCTGTAGGTGAAGGTAGCTATCTCTTATTTTATCTCCACCTACTAGTACTAAGAGTCAAAGAATGTAACTACCTTGTCGTATAAATGAACTTTATCAGAGCTAGTAAAATTTTCCTGTCCTCTCAGTTCTCTCTGGTATTTTCAGCCCAAATAGGGGATGAATTAAGTATTTCCCTGGTTGAGTATCACAGGGTGATCTGTGGTCTTCCTTTAAGCCTCTTGAATTATTTTCCCTCTTTTCCATGGGAAAGAGTGCCCAGCACTTCCTCTTTCTATAATTTATTGATATGACCTTTGATAACTTTTAAGTACAAAAGATGGTGTCTAAGTGTTGCCCACTATTTCCTCTTGTTTCCTATCAATCACAGCCCTGGAGGAAGATTATTTCCATTTCACTGATTGCAGATGAATAGGAACTTCAGCTGCCATGTGTTGTTTCCTAACACACTCTTGTTAATCAGAGAGGCACCCAGAGAGACCAGCTGTGTGCAACTCAGCCTCAGCCATCTAGCAGAGCTATAGCTGCTGGGTTCCAGCTTGCCTGGGCTCCTCCTCAGGCCCCTCTCTCTCCCAGCAGAAATTCAGGAAGGGCAGTACTTGATCTCCCCAGCTGGTGAGGAGGAGGGCTCCAGTCTGCATGTCCACACTCTTTCTAGATTGGAAGGATAAATTAATTCTTTATTTGAAGTGTGTTTTCTATATCTAACTGAAAATGTTTGTTCATCATTTGGTATCATTACACTCTTGATGTAATAGCTGAGGATTTAATAAGATATTAAAATTATTTATATAAATATATATTTATATATTATATAAATATAGAAGAGGAGTATTTAATAGGACATCCTTAGATAAGGATTTTAAAATGAAAAGAGAGCTGGATCTTAAGCAGAACAATAACACATTTGGTCTGAAGGATAGCTCCTACCGACTTGTAATGGTTATGAGGCTGAAGAAACCATTTACTCTTGAATACTTAGCAGCTGATTCAACACAGGCTGATTAGATAAAGAAAAGAGAGTGGAAGGATAATAAATAAAAAGAGTGCTGTGATGAAAGTTCCAAGGAAATGAAAAACACTTTATTGATAATCAATCTGTGGTAGATTTTGGTAATGAACTCCTGTATAATAAGCAGCACACGTGCTCACCCTGCCACTGGAATGCTAATGAGGAAGATAATAGATCCAAATTAGAAGTTTGCCAGTGAGCCTGTTATTAAAACAATCAAACATTTTAAATGCAAGTAAACAGCAGTTGGAATACCTATTTTGCTATTAGGTTATATACTATCTTCCTTTTGTTTCCTTGCTAATGAATGGACAAACTTAACCTTTGGATATGTACCTTTAAGAGTTTTATGATTACCTTCTTGAAGCAGGTGAGATTATTGTGGATGAAATGGGATTAAACATTGACATAAGATCATGTAATTATGTTGTATGGGGAAGGTAAAAGAAGTTCTCATGTCAAGACACAGAAATATGCATATGAAAGTCCTTCTGCTGTTAAAGGTTATAAGCCCTATTGAGCTATGTTCTATTGCAAGGCAGTAGGTCTTTACATGGCACAATAGTTAAAAAATATATCTATCCACCCAGGGGTTAATCAGACTCTTCCTTGCATCCTGACAGCTCTGATCATCCTCTTGCTGAGCTCTGCTGGAATAAGCATTGACCAGAGTCATTCCCACATTTGAATAGCAGTGTTTTCCCAGCTCAAACCCACCTTCTGACAATGCCCCAATGCTTAATTACTTGCCATAATTCTGCCTCAGTGGCTATAATATCCTCCATCAACTGCTTCTCACCAGCCTGTTGAGAATCTGCCTTTCCATCTTATTGAGCTACTGTTTAGCTTGTCCCTTGTTATTCTAATTTTCTTTTTCCAATGAACTTACTGCATGATTGATTTTTGTTAATTTTGCCAGACAGTCACTAACTGTTGCCAAAGTGTCTTGTCACACCACTTCAGCAATTTTACACTTTGCTCTTCCCCTCCTGTTGTTCCCACTGCTGCCAGCACTGAAGCCAGGGCCCAAGAGGTTGAAATGGGCCACTGTGGCTCCATGCACTATTTTCTGTCTCAGCACTGTCTCCTCTTCTCTTTTGCAAATGCAGGTTAAGCAGTTGAGAAATTGATCTGGAGGTAGAAGTGGGTTTAATCTTTCCTGTTTCTTTGAATCATTCAAAGTGAATTTAGTATTTCAGCTTCTACCATGCTTGGCAGAATACTCCATGTTTGGGAGTTGTGTGTTGGGAGAAAAACAGGAGGAAGGACATGAGAAATCAAGAGAAGGACCAAACTTCACAGAATGCCTTAGATAGCTTTATGATTTTCAGTTTTCCCAGGGAGTGAATTTTTAGGGTGAAAGATGACTCAACACAGAACAACTTTCAGATGTACACTTGTGGTAGATAATATACTACTCCTGAGTGGAGAAAAGCCTTTGAAATTATTAGTATCAGGGATCCTGAAGGAACCCCTGACCCCCTCACCTCAGACCCTACTGGAACACCCTACCCAGGGCTCCAGGGTCTCAGGTCACCTCAGGACTGAGCACCTGGCCCATGTTACTGCGACAGTTACCCAGAAGGGTATCTTAATATATAAAAAAATTAGTTGCAGGTCAGAAGACTGCAGCATGACCATAGTGTATGGACAGTTCAGTTTCCTCTGGAATTATGAAAAATACCTGTGCAACTGATGAGTGTTCACAAATCATGATCAAGGGAAAAAGATTTAGCAATTTTTAGTGCAGAAGAGATTTAAGTATTGAAATAAAATATAAAACAGTACCTGCTTCAGTCTTTTTTTATATGCATCAGTCTTCCATTTTACTGTTACCTTGTTTTGACATGGACTCTTAAATTCATCCTGCAAGTTCTGTTGTTCAGAGGAGACAGCTCACTTTTAAAGGAGACATGAAAGGTCTAAAGATGTGTGGTTGCTACTATTGCACACAATTACTAGCAATTTAATCTTAGACAGAGATTTCTATGCAGTGATTAAATCATTTAATAAAACTTTTACTTATGTAGGAAAAGAAGGGAAAAAACTACATTACTGAAAATAAATTGAGTAGCACAAGGCATTAGAGAGAGGCATTGATATAATACCGTCTGAAAACAAGAGACTGACATTTTGGAGATCATCTAATTTTTTCATTCAAGAGAATTTTGGAGCTGAGAGGGAGCAGAGTTCTTTAGGTTTCTTGTTAAATGTGATTTACATCACATGTGGCTGCTCTACATATCAGACATATTTGAATAATGCAGATCTGTGCTAGCTCCACTCAGAGCATAGTCTATGTAAAAACTGGTGAAAATCCCAAGGGGATTTTATGGAAGTATGATAGTTGTGATGGAATGTGAATCTCCCTGAACACTCTGCAAAAGCAAAGAGATTCCGTGACACAATTTTCTTATGAAATATTTACATTTTTTTCCACCAAAACCTGTGAATTTTGTGGTTTTGCTCTCTTCTCACCAGACGATGGTCATGTCAGTATCAGACTGAGCCTTAAACTGCAATCAAGGTACATCACATGTTCTTGTCCCGTAGGTGTTTCATAGCTCCTCCTACATAAATTTTCTTGTGCATGCACCCCATTTTTGACAACAGCACCAATTTCTACTAATCAATCACTTCCACAGACAATGTGCTCTTTGCTCCATATCATTAATCCCATAAAGAAGTTCCCAAAAAACATCATTTACTCATGGTCCTTTCCTCACTCCTTGTGTACATTAACAAATTCTTTAATGTTATTAGTCTAACATAATAACCATGGGATTTTTTCCAACCTTCTTACTCCATTCCTTCTCACTCATTTTGTTCCAATCAAGCTGCAGTCCATGGGGGCCTCTATCTATCAAGAGTATTTAACAAAATGAGTGCTTAATAGGGTAAGACATGGTTAAGAGAAAGAGAAAATTCTAGGTGTTATAATTGGCAATGCAAATTAAAATCTCTCTTCTTTAGAGTCTATTTTTTCTGTGCAAGGAAGGCTGAAAAATGCCTTGTATTTAGTCTTCTACACTCTGACTTATATTTCAATATGCCTGAGGTAAAACTCAGAGCATTTCCCTTCTTGGGTCACTGCATTAAGGTACTCTGCCATCAGGAAGGATACTGTTAATGGCATTCATGTAGGATGGTTCTCCATTTAAGTGAACTATCATGACCAGTCTGCCTTTTTTGCCCAAGTCATACAGTTGACCTTCATCAAAATAATTTGCTTTCTACAGAAGATGAAACCAACAAGTGACACTTGCATTGTGAAATGAAAAAATTAATGATAAATCATATATGACAAATGAAGTTCTAGAAAAGTTTAGGGTTCTGTTTACCACTGTTCTCTGTTCTGAAGTAGATTCAATTTACTGTTCCCTTAGGAAGAGTTACTGTAGGTCATGCAGTAAGGTATTGATTTTGCCAATTATTGAGGATAATATCATATATTTTTGAGTTGTTAAATTACTCTTGAAACTTGTTTCTTGGTTACTAAACAAAAAAGTTTTTCATGAATATGTTCTTCAGACCTGTCAATTTAAAAACCAATGTGTTTTATATAATTCTCTAAAAATAGAATCATGATTACTGTATAAAATTATTTCTCCATATTATTAGTGGAATTTAGGTTATATTCATATATGTATTTTTAAGGACTTCTTTTAGAACTGCATTGCAACTAATTGGTCCTTAATAATTGTCTAAGTTAATAGTTTGACTACAAAGAACTGAACCAATCATTTTTCTTGAGCTGAAATAACAAGTTCAGAATGGGTTGTTTACTCTTTAATTGAAGATACTTCTTAAAACAGCATTAAAGAAGAAAGAATCACTGGAAAATCAGAAGAAGACTATACTAAGAAGGAATTATATATTCCTAGATGAAAAGATTAATTTACACCTATTCCCAGCAGACTATAGCTGATTTTCAGAAAGAGTCTGAGGTAAACCATTATAGGAACCTAAACCATTCATACCATTGCAGCACCATTTTTATGCTTACTGCCTAAATATTACTAACTGAAGGAGACAGTTGTGGCTTAGAGTGTGTCTTCTGCAGATTACTTAAGTACCATATGGTAAATTTGCACCCAAGCTTATAGCTATGTAGTATGGACATATGGGTCAAGTCATGATTTTGAACTGCTTTACTCTTCATATCATCTTTTCCAGAATTTTGTTGAAATGTCCTTAGGGAACAGACCTTGAAAATAAATCATGTGCTAATTTTTAAATTTTCAGTAGAGTTGATGACAATTAGAGTTGGACTTTGAGAAAAGGCTGAGATCCTAGTAGACAATTTGTGGAGTCTATATTAAAAACCTGGTCACTTCCTTTGGTGTCTTAGTGAGATCTGATATTTTTTTAATCTTTTGTCCCACCTATTGAGGTTTACTTATTCTGAAAACTGTAGCATGAATTGCTGTCTTGATACTCTCCCTGAATTGCAAACAGGCATATTTTGTCATTCGAATGTTTTTATAGTTGCCTATAACTTGCAATGTTCTGTCATTGCAGAGTTTGCCTCCTAAACTTTCAGAGGAAGTTGGACTTGCTTGTACCAAATCTATATGTGAATTTTTGACACAGAGAGAAGTACAGCAGTAAAAAAGATTTATACTCAGAGTTTATTACTGATGAATAGAATCATGCTAGAGTAAGGCCTGAAAAGACATGTTTACTGATAGTAAGTCTTCTGTTTAAAGTGGCAAGTCCCAAGTTTGATGGGATATGTGATATGCAAGCAGAAGACAAAATTTTACTGAAGTCATGAAGTGAATATTTTCAGAAAGATTTTTGAAGGAGTGCAGAAAAGTTAGTCATTTACCTCCAGCTGATGTTCAGCAAAAACTGAGTGCCAAAGTTTCTTAAGCTCTCCTTTACATTTTGCGCAGCAACTCTACTGGAATCTTCTTACTCTTATTTATCACCACAAAGAGATTTTCAGCCTTTTTTCTTCCAATTTCCTTTACACTAGATGGGAAAAAATTGTCAGCTTGCTTAGTTAAAGAGGGTGGGTGTTGTTCATGTTTATGAGATGCTTTGTTTTGTTCACCTTAAGAAAATGAAAATGTACCTGTTCTTTTGTCTGTGGGCTCCTTACTGAAAGTGTGCAGGGTCAGACTAGTTTTCAGAATATTTTTTACATAAAGATTTGCATATCCAATTGACTTGCCTCCCCCTTCAAGCTCTGACTCCATGCAGGTGTGTCTCTGTAGTCATTACACCTGCAAGCACTTCTGGGGCTCTTTTAGGATGCAGAACTGGGATGGTTCAGTGATGCAGGGAGGCATGTGGGAGAAGAGCTGTGCAAAAGGGCTTTGGGGCATCTCAACAGTGCTTCTAATAAATATCCCTAAAATAGTGCTCCAATTAATATATCAAACTCTCTGTCCTGGAGTATCTTCTTCAGGGCTGTGATGGAGTCAACCTGCTAGAGTTCTTGGGGAGCATCAAATGAGTCTTCTCTTTCCCAGGTGGTCCCCAGGTCTGATTTACCTGCAAGATGTCTGGCCCTGACTCTCTTTGAAGTCACTGGCTGCCTCATCAGCTCCTACCATGAGATAAGGGGTGTACACTTGCAGAACAGGGGGAATAACCTGTTACTTTTCCTTTCAGGACCTAAGACAGCTCTGGGGATATCCATACTGTGGTGGTGGGGAGCTGTAGGGAATCTAAACACAGGCAGAATGCTGTCTGCCTTAAAGGGAAAAAACTGGATGATCTGCTGTATCCCAGGAGTGCTCAGGGCTCCATGGTGTGCAGCTCACACTACAGCTTCCTTGGCCAGCGTGGACATGTGTGCATGTCTTCATGGGAACCAAGGTCCCTGGGCCAAAGCACCAGGAAAACTGGGAAGCAGCCTCAGCTGCACTGTGCAATAGCATAACACTCTTTGGTTATGTGCTCACTGTACTGTGGTGGAGCAGGTGCATGGGTGTTATGTTGCTCTTGTTAGGGAAGATCCCATTTCTGTCCTTGCAAAACTTCATCCTATACACAAGTTCAGATTTGATTCTCTCTGCAGTTCTTAACAAAATACCCCCTGTACAGTCTTTCTTTTTTTTCTCCATTACTATCAAGCTCTTCTAAGGTTGACTGGACATGTTTTAAGTAATTTCAGTACATGTTAAAAGAGAACCCTAAGAGCAGAGCAGGAAATCAGTCTATTATGGAGGATTTTAGTTGGTTTTTCAAATTAATGTTTCAGATCACCATGCAGCAGTAGATATAATTAAGTGTCAGAGAGTGAAGGCTAAATGCATGAATAAAATATCTTATTGTATCATTACACTTTTATAATAAGATTTACTTGTCAACTTATAATGTAATAATGTAACTAACAAGATAATTTATTTCTCAATGTAATGAAGATGTACAGAAGGCAGAGGCAGGACCTTGTGAGATGCCAGCCTCACTCTGTGGCTGAGCCTGCTGGTAGCATGCACATGTAATGAAGGAAAAACCCTTCTGAACTGAAGGAGGGGGTGTAGGACGGATAGCGGATGAGGAAAGAGCAGGAGTAGGCATGAAGTTTGCATTTGGTACAGGAGTGAAAGATGAGAGAAAAACTGTGATAACAGAAGGCATAAGAGTCTGTTGGGGAAGATGATACCAAGCGTATTTCTCCAATTGGTAGAGCAAGACATTTCCATAATGTAAACTTTCAGAGGAAGAAGGTTAAAATAGCTAATTGCCTTGGTGTGGGCTGAGAAGATAGGTATGGAAAGCTATCCCAGTCTGGATGACACATGCTAAGTTGTCTGGCTGTGGAAGTTTAATGACGCCTTCCTTAGGAAAAAAGAGGTTTACTGGATGTCAACCAGGAAGACAGAAATCTTCATGAGTTTTCCCTCAATTTAACTACATCTGATAAGAGACTGTGATTTATAAAAATGTGAAAGCTGCTGAAAGAGGTTGTGAGAAATAATTTGCTACCATCTCATTTCTAAGACTATATATGCACCAGGTCTTGGTGCATCCTTTTTGCCACTGTTTCTAGCCCATGAGCAATGCCCCTTACTTGCCCTCTCTAAATTTCTGTCAGTGGAACTCTGTAGGGACAGACATGTATTTGCAAAGAAACAGAGGACTGTGTTGCCCTTCTAGCTGGCTTCAAAAATAACCTAGGGAGCTGCAAACATGAGACCCTGCAAAGTCTGTAGTTGCATCCTTCCTTTCTCCTTCCCCCATATACTGGTGCTTCCAGTGACCACCACAGTCAAGCAAGACAAATAGAGAAACACGTCTCCCTGTGACTGAATGGAGAAAAATATAGATGCAGGTATGCTGGGGTTACATTCAGCATCACTGAAGCAGGTGAATGGATGCAGGGTTCTCTCAGAGAGAGAATGGCACATCTTAAATGAATGTGTTGATTCTTATTAGACCCAAGGTTTGGCCAAGTGCTGAGGGATCTGGCTGTTGATGTCTGTGCAGTGCTGCTGGGATGCAGTGGGAACAGCTGCAGGATAGGTTTCAGCCTGTGGGAGTGCTGGAGCAGGCTATGAGGCAGGGACAGGGTCCCTGTATTGGCATGGTGGAAGAAGGAGTTGCTGTGATTTTCATCCATGGTGCAGTGCAAGGCTGCATTGTGGGAAGTATGTCATTTCTGTACAATGCACTGTCTCTCATATATCCCATGTAATCTGCACAGCCAGGAAACACACAGAATAGAAATGGCACCATGTAAGTGCATTCCTGAGCTGTGTAGCATAAATATGAATGAGAAGGAACATACTGCACTTTAAATATTTTGTACATTGTGCTGTGTGTTATGACAATGATTACACTGTGGTACATTATTAAAAATGTGAGAAGTAAAGTAACCTACAAATGATGGTTTGTTTTTCCCTTTATAGCTGCCAGATGGTGTGGAACCATTTACACAACATCTGAGTGTTAGTGCATTTTAACCAGGGAAAGAAGGATCCTGCTCAATGGGTTTTCTTTTTTTTTTTTAATTCTTAACTACCTAGCCAGCATATTTTGTGCTGGAGAAAATGAAGCCTACGTAGTGTTACCTTATTTTGTATTTCTAAGTCACTTCAGGAACTTTGGTTTGAGCAGAGAAAGAACAGTTTCTCATTGTTGGTTTTATGACAGAGGAAAAATAGTGAAAGCTTTATTTACTATGATTATTTTGTTTCTTCACAGAGTATGATAAGATAGTGCTTGGAGATCCAACCAGACCACTTGTTTCAGGACTATTTTATGGGATCTCCTAGACATGAAGGAACATATGTACCACATAGACCTAATGACATAAGCCAACCTTATATTGTCCTTCCGTTTAAAACAGAGGACTTACAAAAGAGATCTTCCACTTGCATGCAATTTGATAAACATAATATTCCTAAACTAAGACAGCAGGTTATTAGTCTTATCTTGTTTGTATTTTCTTGGCTGAGATGGTGCCACAAAGCAGGCCACAAATGCAAGGTCAATATACTCAGACTGGCTCCAAGTCAGCTCTTCAGAGACCAGGAATTTTTCAAAATCAGTCATGTTTTGTTCTATTTGAATGGAACTTCACTTTTAAAAAAAAGTTCAAAGCAAATAGGGATCATATACTGGAAGTTAAAATAAAGAAAAATAATAATTTTGTATGCAGCACTTACATTTCCCACAGTGTCCCAGCCAATGAGTTCTTGCTTCTGAGCTTTACTGCAGTTAACATTTTAATGGTAGCTTAGAAAAAACTGCTTTGTCCCTTTTGGTCTCAGGATATTCCTTTTCATTGCCTCTGAGGTCTCTATGGTGTGATTCTTACATGCATCATAGCATACAACATCTTGATCTTTTTCTTACTGAAGGAAATGTGAAATCTTGTCTTCTTCTGGAATTTCTGCCAGAATTAGTCTAAAAATAGATTTCTTCTTAAAGAAAATGTTTAAAACAAGTCAAATGTACCCCCAAACACACCACGGATATGGTGATGATGGAGATTTGAATTTTGCCTTCTGCAGTGAAGGCCAAGGTCACAACAATACTGTGGCATGTTTAGAAAAAACACAGCTAGCATAAAATTGCCTTTCTTGGATTCTGCTGGCAGTGTTGCCATGATAGCACATTCTTGTAGTGGGCTCCAGGGAAGTTGGGAAGAACTTCAGATACAAAGAACCACTAATACAGCTATTCCACTGGTTCTGACCTACATAAAAATTAGCAAAAGTATGCATATGTGGGCTACAGATGTTGCTGTTTGAGTTTAACCCTAATGAACAGTAAATCTTTTATGTTGCTGAAGGCATATATTTGATTCATTAACTGGCATTTTTTCAGTCACCCTTTTCTAGGTTTGAGTTGTTTTTTCTTTCTGTTGCCAGTTCCAGTCATGTCAATATATTGCTTTCTGTGTATAAATCCTGATATGTTCAATCCCATCAGTGTATTTGGTTACCTTTCCCTCTTAAATGAAAATAATCAATACACTTTGGTGATCAATTTAGAGAAATTACCATTTTCCTTACTTTTTGTGGAAAAATGAAAAAAAGGAAAAAGTTTTGGTAGATTTCTGGAGCTGGCAAAGTCCTCTTCCTTTGAAAGTGTGGATTAAAGTAGTGACCTTTGCTGCATATACAAGGGAGAAGGGAAGGAGAACTGTTGCTCACCTTCAGTTTCCAGCATTCCCCCACCTGTTCACACTGTAGGAAGTCACCAACATTCAAAGTCAAATTCCTAAAGTATCTAAGCATTTGAAGCCTGCATTATAATATTGGCCAGTGTGACTTCTATCCAGTCTTGGAGGAGGGGAGGATGAGAGGAAAGGAGGAGAAATTGTATTACACTGGTAGTAGATTAGGGTCATTCAACCTTACAGAATACATGTATTTTGATATAAACTGATACAGTATATCTTCCAGAAATACAGTTTTCACAGTGGGTAGAAGCTTGTGGGCAGGTAGTAAAATCCCTGCACTGACCAGAAACTGGTGTGAACATCTGTTCCCTGACTACTTAAATTATACTTGGACAGTTTGATGCATCTCTGGCATCCCTCCCGTGTGCTAGCAGAATGAAAGTAGAAGGGAAGAAGAATGTAAAATCAGGAATCCTGTTGGGTTGTAATATTTCTGTTCTTTCTATTTTCTTCTCTGTCCAGCAAATGTCACATCTTTGTTTAGCAACATATGACATCCTTTCTTTCTCTTTATTGTAAAAGCAGCTGCCTGCTTACTTATTATGTGTACATTGCTTTGAGCCATGCAAGACTTTAAACTTGATTAAAAGGCATGACAAAAGAAAGAGGGAGGTTTCAATAGAAATATCTTCTTGCGGAATGTCCTCTTGAGTTAAATCCATCCTACCAGACTGTAATTTCTGAAATAAATGATTCTTGCACGAATTTCATCTTTCAGTACCATCTTCACTTGAATTCTGCTGTGACTTGTGTCATGCTCAGGGGTTTTATATAGCCTTGGAAATGAGGCTAGGAGGATGATTAGTTTGGTTGAAACTATTGTGGTGGCACACTGAAATGTGAATTGCCTTCAGCTTCCCCAGATATTACAGCAAAAGAACAATTAATTCCCATCCCCATGTTAAAGCTACACTTGCTCAATTTTTAGACTGTACTTATGCACTTGAAGTGCTATTGCATTGTGACAGATTTTCCATTCTGGCAAAAACAATGCTTGATTTAACAAAAGTGAAAATCAAAGCCACTGCACAAATTCTAAACTCCATTTTAAAAGAGCAATAATCATTGATTAAGTCAAAATTATTAGTGTTTTTAAGGGCCTTTTTAATCGCAGTTTGGCTCAAAGATATAATCTCATTTTGGCATGCTTGCATGAAAATGGGTTGGTGCCTGAGAGTTGGCTTTCCACAACAGTAATTTGGAATATGACTCATCTATCATTAGTTTAAGCACACGTGAAAATATACCAGTGGAGAAAGACTATAACATGTAACAACAGGTGTACCTCAACTATGTGGCCTTAGGAGATGCTCCAGATGATCTTCACTGCCAATAGCAGAGAAAGCCTTTTCTGTATGTGCTGGTGTTAATCTGCTCCACACATAAAAGGGAACACATTGTGATTTCAGTAATCGTACTGGGCACAAAACACAACTACTAGCTTGTATTCAAATAAAATTCTGTAATCCTTTCCACAAGCTCAGAGCTGCATTCAGCTGGGAAATCTGAGAATAGATTATGTGCCTTATGAGAAATGGAGTACAGTGAAAGACAGAATTATGTGCCTCATTCAACAAATATGTTAATACTGAAGATTTTTTTTCCCCTGTGGGAAAAGGAGGGGATAACTGGCAAAAATCCTGGCCACAAAAGGCAACCAAAGTTTCTATGCTGAGATACCCATGCTAATTCTGTCAGGTAGGCTATCTGTCTTCCCAAGCATTTAGGGCTTGCCAAAATCCTTTTTTGCCATTCCTCTCCCTGCTTCCTCTGAATGACTTCAATGCAATTCTTTGGTCTAATTTGCCATCAACTCATATTGGCACAGGTATGAAAATTGAGATTAAATGCAAAATTCTTCCACATTAATCCTTTACAGAATCATTAATTTATAAAGCCAAAGCTTGCTTCAATAAAAGGAAAAAATTGCAATATATATATAATATTTAAATTGTATTAAAAACCTAGAATCCTCTTTCCTTCTCTTCTAACCTGGATTTTTCTCCTTCTTGTCTCATATATGTGAGTGCCACACCTCCATAAATTGAACACATCATATAGTTATAAATGGAAATAATAGCAAAAGTCATCCTTTTCCTTTCCTCAGTTTTTAAGACCAATATCTAGGACCAATTAATGTAGGAAGATGTGTGTGAAGGTGTTTTTCGTAGAAAAGCTGAAGCTAAGCAGTTGTATTTTGTACTTTGTCTCTTCTCTGTGAAAGAAAACAGCTCGTTGCCTCTTCTGGAATGAGTTCTGTGTCTGAGAATGGCAAAATAGGTTCCCATTACAGATCAGTACCCTCCAGTGGAAGCTAATGTTCCTGGACTAAAAAGAAAAACAATAGCACAAATAAGGAAAAAAAATACGTAAGAGAAATCAAAGTAAAAGAGCAAAGCTAAAAGCAAAGTACAAGGAATTTGCTGTGATTATTGAAATCAGTATGTGTTCCTTTTTCTGTCCATGGAAAATATGTAGGTATACACTCAAAGGATCTCAGAATAACATTGGCAGGGTATATAATATGAAGCACATACAAAAAAATTTCCCCAAAACCCCTCAGAAAAAAACCCACAAAAACAACAAAACAGAGGGAGGGAATGATTTCTATGTAAAAAGAGACAAGTAACCTAGCACTTTTGACCTTGGAAAAGAGACACCTGAGAAGGGACATAGTAAATTATGTTATGTATAGATTATTAGGCTGGCAGTGGTCATTACAAAGTCTGTAAAGTAACTCACATCTCTAACCACCTCTAAGCATTTTGTTTCTTTGGAGGATTTAGACAAGCCAAGTGCCTGTTCATCTACATGCAAGTTCCCAATTAGATAACAGGCACTCATTTCTGCTAAAAAGGCACTTCTGAGTATGCACAACTGATATGAAATAGAGAAGGATCTAACAAGAGTGAAGGACTGGGTGGGGTTAGGACAGGGTGGGGTTAGGTTTGCTGTCTGGCACTTAGCAGGATAGAAGATGCCTGGTAGGACTGAGGGTGGCTGCACCTCAGAGCACCCCAGGTTTTTGTACCAAACAGTGATGTACAATCTCCCACCTGCAGGACAGAAATACATTTTTACAGCTGTCGTGTGTCACACAGTCCGTGGGTCTGTGTGTGATTAATACATTATCTGGGGGCAGATGCCCTTCACATTTGTTATTGCTATCAAGGAGGCAACTTCTTTAGTGTATTTTCTCAGTTCTTTTGGTTTCTGCATCTTTACTCAGGCACTGCTAGCTTTACTCAGGCTGCTGCCGGGAGAGCTCACTGAAAGAGCTGCACATGGTTCTCACTCGCACCTGTGTAGTGCTATCAATTCTGTGTACATTATCCTACCATCTCTCCCTAAAACTTCTGCAGGTGTGGAGTAAAATGGAGAAAGGGGCAGAGCTGATGTGGAAAACAGGTCATTGTAATCAGCCCTTGAATTCAGCTAGAGAGGAGAAACTCGAGCCACCTCAGGGCATTTCCATTTGATGTGTTTTTAAGTTGCTCCAGACAGTTTACACATGAAATATATTTATTAAATGTGCTGTAAAAATTGTTCTTCAATTTTTTATTAGCCTAATTAAGTATTAATATCCAATTTACTTTATATCTCAAACTTCAAAATCTAAGGTTTTGCTCACTACAATTTATTACAAAGAGTATTGTCATAATTATTTTGTTATGTTAAATGAGTATGCATCATTTAAAATGTAAATGGTTTTACCCAGAATAACAATCAAAGATAAGATTGGTGCATATGCAAGTTATGATCCTATCTCCAGAAGAATCCACTAACTTTCCATTATATATATCAGGTGCACATGAAATATGAAAACCTGCAGTGGATCTTCACAGCTGCACTTGGGGTACCTGTACTCTGTAAAGTGTGTAGTGACAGCTTGAATGCAGTCTGAAATCCTCTGCTAGCTTTGGTGCAGGTACTTGGTACAGGTCTCATGCCTCTGTACCAGCTATGGCAGCAGAGGGTGCAAACCGTGTCTTTTAAATGCTAAGGTAATTATTTTGCAATTAGCTCCCTATTACTGCTGCTACACACCTAATGTTGCCAATGGTAGCTTGCTTAGAAATAGCTGAAGAAATTCCATGAGCTGAAATCACCGCTGACAGCAGTTTATAGATGAATAGAAGTAAGAAGGTGATATTGCTTTTACTTTTCTGAAGGGAAGGAAAAAGGAACACTGGAATTAACTAGCTAGGGAGAAGCTGGGAGGCTGATGAACTCCACAAAGAATGGCCATTCAATAAATCTAAGGTCTAATGTAGGTTCTAAGTGCACTCTTGCATGATGATTGTGTCACTTAACTCCTCTGAATCTGAGTTTTCATGTTCTAAGATGAAAGTAATTATATGCAGCTACCATATAATATCCACAGAGAGATGCACAGTTGAAAAGTATTACTGAACCTATCAACAGAAAAAATGGGAGGTACTTAATAAATTTTAAGGCCAGAAGGGAACATCATGATCATTTAACCTGTCCTACTGTGTTACTGAGGCCATAAAATTTCCTCTGTGTGATATTTGAATTACTTCTGAAACTTGCAGTTTCAGAAAGGCATTCAGACATTTTCTGCTCTTGATGAAAATACTTTTAGAATCTGTACCAGTAAGTTTTTCTAAAGGCAATAAATAGAAGCATATCTTTAGTATCCTTGGGAATACTGTGGTTCAAAACAGTAGGAAAAATCCATTTAAAACAGTGTGAAGATATTCTTTAAAGCAAAAATCCACAGTTTGTTTGAGTCAGTTGAAATATCTTCCTTGAACAACATTGAAAATGTTAATTCTGTTCCCTCATCCTACTTCCCTCTTTGTCTGAGCAGGATGGAGGTCTGCTTGTGGAGATGGATGTGGGTCTCTCCAGCAGCTGGGCTCTTACACCCAGTAGCTGTCCCTGGGTCCCAATCTCCCCTGTTTCTGGCACTTGGATGTATGAGCCCCCAAAGCTTCATTCCAGCTGCTGGGACAGATGCTCTTAGACACCTGCACTGGCACAGACACACAGCACACCCACTGGGCATCCCTCCTGGAGCTGGGCTTAGCCATACAGCTCATGCAGATGCTGCTCTGGGCTACCACTGTCACCTTCCCCCCACCTCACTCCCAGAGACACACACATCAATGCCCACCCACCCCAGAGAGTCCCTCACCCAGGAAAAGAGTTTCAGGGAGGTTCAGCAGGAGGATAGAGCACCTTTCACTAATGGGGTGCAGGGCACAGCCAGCTGAGTGTGCAGACCAGCCCCTGATCCCTTTAATCCCCTTACTCTTCTATCTTCCTGTGTGTGCTCCTTCCAAAATCACCTTGATCCTTCTCTTTCTCCATCTCTGGTTCCTGCCCTAAACATCCCACAGTCAGTCCCACACAGCCTTGAAATGCTCTTCCTCTGCATCCCACAGTGTATCCCCTGCCCTAGGCATGGCCCCTCAGTGTGGTGGGTGAGCTGGAGAGCAGCTCCCACTGCCTCATGGGGATGGATGTCTCCAGTCCATGATGCTGAGGCACTCCTGTGCCAGTCCTGGAGGAGCTGGGTGGGACATTTTCCACCTGCCTTGAGCCCTTGTGCAGTTTCATGGATGTGGACACGAGCCTTGGATGGGTTGATGACTGAGATGGGGCTGGCATGAGGAGGGCAGGATGTAATTTGAGCTCCCCCTCCTACCTCTGTGCCACTGTGCTCCTCTCTGAGTGTGCAGTCAAGCTTTTTATCCCATTACTTAACAATTGTATTATTGGAATGCATGGCAAAATCACTTTTTTTCCTCCTCATGTTTCTTTTCAAACAAGCAGTTTTCAAATTACTTAAGTGACGGTGAAACATTTCCTCTTGGGGAAATCCATATTAAAATATTAAGTGGGAATGTTTCCAGCTGGCCTGTCTTAATAGTTTTTGTGGTGAAGATTTGTACCTTATGAAAATACTTAGCATATAAATCCTCCTACCTCCCACTTGTGCTCCTAATAGAGAAAATCAGCTCACTCTGCACTAGTCATCTTTGCCAATTATTTTAGGATGGAGAATCTCTGTCTTTCTGCAGTTTATAGGGGTGAATCTATAGGGTGAATCTTTACCTTAAGTAAAGTAAATGCCTAGATTTGAGATGGCTAAAACCAGGTAAGAGGGTTCCCATTCTGCATATAATTTTGGAGGAAAAAGGTCAGTTTTTTCCTACAATCGCTGCTATGTGAAAATACATAATTTCCAGAAATATTTAGACTAAAATTGTCTGATCAAGCAGCTGCATTTCAGGAGGTCCAATAGCCCATAAAAATAAACACTGGAAAATAATGCACCAATTTTTGTACCTTTTATGATTTACAGCTGTAAAAGTCTATCTAAACCTTTTGTCCTGCAAGGTATTTACCAATAAACAGGCATTGACACTGCTATGGATTACACTGCAAATATGACATGAGAGACAAAAATCCTGGTAAACCTCATACCACAAGTTTAAAATTTCTGCATCACCCCTTTGCCAGCCATTGCCCTTGAGCACAGCTGATTGGGACCAAAAGTGCTTCTCCTCTAGGCAATGTCCTTTGATAATCCTGCATCTCCAGGTACATTCTTCTCCAGCCCCCTCACAGACAGCTGACCTTATATTGAGTGCCTGTGCCACAGGATGTATTTTATTATGTGTAACAGTATATGGGAAATTGTGCAGTAACTGAAGACTTTTCTACCAGTCATAACTAATATTTTCTTTCTTAGATAAACTGTGGTTTAAAGCCAGCTGACTAAATAGCAGTGAAGAGAATTTTGCCAATTATCTCAGTCCCTTGCTGATTGAAAGATTTAATGGGAGTATCATCTTTGCTATAAATACAGCATTACTCTTCTGACATATAGAGAGAAGTTGCAGGAAGTATACTGTATTTTTAGCAAGTTTAATTTAATGTTGAAAAAATGTTACTTCTTGAAACATTGGGTATTTTATATATAGTTGTATTTAAAATCTATTATAGATACAAGTCTAATGCATGCCTTTTAGAACCTGTGTCAAAATGAGCATGGCTATAGGAGGCATTTGACTTCTGCCAGGAAAAACAAACTAGAGGGGTACCAAGATAAGTGGCGTTAGTAACAGGATCTGTGCCCTGTAGAAAATCATAACCTCTTCTTGCTGCAGTGCTTCCTCTGGCTTGTATAAAGCCTAGTCCTGGCACACTCTGTCTGTTCCCCTGCCAGAATTTGGGGTGGCTGGAGTCCACCACAGCTGCCAGATGAGTGCATTGCACTGAGACAGGGACGGCATTGCCTCCACCAGCTCCATTTTCTGCCAGCACAATGCAGAGGAAGGCATGAGTCATCCTGCACACATTTCCTGTATGAGTTTGATTAGCTAAGATCTTTTATTTTTGTGTAATTAAATTTTTAGAGAAGATGTATAATGGCCTGAATTTTCCAGAGTAATAGGTTGCTTTTCCTATTCTCAGCTTCTTTGCTGAAGTTGGTAAAACTGAATGTTCAGATCCCTTCTAAAAACAGACAGATGAAGTCAGGCACATGCCTTATTTTAAAAAATGCTGATTGTTCTGTCTTTTGGAGGGTATGAGAAGTATACATACATTTATAGCAAAATCTTCACCTTTTGTAGTCTTTACTGTTTTTTTCTAATTTAAAAAATATGCTCTACTTAGAATGTTTCCCAAACTCATTACATCTCAACATTGCTGAAATCAGTACATGCTTCTTTCTAAAATGTCCCCTATTTTTAAAAGCCATCTTCCTGATGGTTGAAATTCCTCTTGTAAAATAGCAAATGATCTTATGGGACACGATGCAAAGCAGACTGCAGGCAGCCCAGCCCCTTCAGAGTAATGAGGCAATGAGGAGTGTGGGCTGAGGATGTTTGGCCCTGCTTGTGCTGGGTCCTGGTCTTTCAGCATAATGTGTACAAATGATTGAGGGTTTTTTGTTAATTTCTGTTTGTTTTCTTTGTTTTTGTTTTTGTTTGCTTGTTTGGTTTTGGGGTTTTTTTTAGGTTTGTTTCCCCCACCCCCGTTAGAACATTTTGATGTTTTCTGGATGGGATTGCTATATAGCTCTGAATACTGGCTACTGCACAGGTCATGTAGCTATTTTGATTTGCATTTACATTGCAAATTCTACCCATTTTAGAAATATTTGGAGTACATATGCTGCCATGTAATTAAACCATGATGGTTCCAGTGAAGTGTTGTGCTCTATCAAGCTCATAATATCACCTGAAAAGAATTTTTTGGAAGACGTACATGACACAGTGTGGAGAATATTATACATTTTCACAATTTATTGAACTTCATTTATATAATTAAGTTTTTTGAAGTCCATAAATACTTATTTATTTGCAAATGCTTGACATCATGATGTGACTATAGCAGTTCTCATGTAGCCCAATGAGAATGAAAGAAATTTAAAATCAGGGCATTAACTCAAGAAAAGTCAAAAGAATCCTGTAAAAGCACCGAAGAAAATATGATATGAGAAAAGAAAACCGGACACATTTAAAATTAAATCTAAACATGCTATTTTCAGTCCACCCCACTGTGTCTAGGAGCTATTGAACAGTGGTTGTTTTGTGATTGTTTTTCCAGAGTGAATCTCACTCTCAAGAAGGTTCTGGGCTGATACAACCAGTGTGCAAAAAGTATGTTCTTTTTTAAAATGTTCCACACATGAACCGTGGAAAATCAAGAAAAGTATGAGCTGCTGAGCATCCTTTTCATCTGGGAACCCAGTGGAGAGAAGAACATTCAGCATTCCACAGGATGGTCTTTCTCTTTGTTTCTTTTTAATTCACTTTTAGCTTTTTGTCATTGGATCAAGTACTAGATAAGAAAGTGATGAGGTTTCCTTGCCTCTCTTGCCGATAATTGTTGGATTTGTGTGAATTTCTGCAACTCACATCTCCAACATAGGAACAGAAAGGTTTCTTAACACTAAATCTCTCAATTAAACACATCTTTTGTGGGGTGAAATATTTTGTCTAGAAAACATCTCATTACAGGCCAAGGAAAATCAAACAAACTTGGGGCACTGCTCCCTCTCATGAAAAATTACAAGGAAGTCAACATCCTGGAAAAGCATTTATTCACTTTTGTTTCCTAGTGCAAAAGAGCCAGTTCTCTAAAATAAAGGAGCAGAAGATTTAGCTAATCTCCCTCTGAATGAGGTTTTTGTCTTTGCTACAAGCACAAGGAAGTTTTTGCACTGATCTCTTTGCAAGACCAGGGTTTGCTACTGAATGCATTCTGATCAAAATCAATATTAAACCTTTGCATACTGGAGTTTGTGAAGAAGTTCAAGAAATAAAATCTATTTTCCTAGTAAAGAAAATAGAAAGTATGAAAAACAGTTCAAAATAAGATTGTAGAGTTTCTCATTTGAAATTTAACAGAAAAAAAAATTAGATTCCTCTAACTGCCCAATGTAGATGCTTACTTGAGATATGAAGGCAGTATTTTCTTCTAGCTGGATTTGGGATCTCTTTCCAAAAAGGCTTTATCCTCTGCAGTAGACATGAACACAATAGTGTGAGCACAAATATAGCATTGCATTCTCCAGCTGGAAGAAGCAAACAAAAAGCCTCTCTGTAATTGGATGCATACATTAATGCAATGGAAGGAGACCCTCTTGGCAGTGTCTCTGTGGCAGTGAAACAACATGACAGCCAGGAGCAGCTCTTTTCTGTTGCACTCCATCTTATTGATACAAGCCTGGATAATCAAGTTGTATATGAAGTGGGTGCATCAGTTTAAGTTGCAAACATCACAGTTAGTTGCATATTTTACATATTGCTGTACTGTAATTATGCAGCTGTATTATGCTTCTCGTCCAGAAATTCCTGGAAACCTGAAATTGCTTGCTCCTTGTTGTGGCCACAGGCTGTTGAAATTCAAATGAGCTTTTTGCTCAGCCACAATTGTATTAAGTCTGCAGGACAGCCTGTGATGCCTGGATTGGAGGCAGGAGACAACTCTTGTTAGGAAATGTGTGTTTGAGTGTATTGGTACTGCTGAATTATAGCTAATCATCTGAAAGGAAGGCTCTTTAAGGGAGCGACGCCTCGCAGGAGAATAGGAACAATTCTGGGCCACATCCTTAGAAGTAATGAATTCTCATTTCTTTTCAATCTAGCAAATGCCCTCTTTAAAGGTTAATTCTTAAATAGTCACTTGGGAACAGACATCTCCTTCAGTCTGATCTCTGTGAGTCAAGCAGACCGCTAAGAAACTTCAGTTTGTCTCTTTCATTGCCTGATGCCTCTTTGCTTCAGATTAAAACTGCTGATAAAGATGATTTCAGCTGCTTCATCTCCTGCATATTCTGTAATTGCTGAATAAAGGAATGAGCTGAAGTAAATAAACAATAACAAACTGATATCTAGGCAAGTCACAACTGCTTTTCCCAAATTCCTCGCTGTTATGTAATGTAGTGAGGCAAAAGGGAGCACGCTTTTTTTCTATATCATTCTGATGGCACAAAGAGTCTGAGGAGACAATTTCCTTGGCTGAGCAAAGGACCATAAAGGCTGTTGGGATGATACAGTAAATTATCATTTTCTCTTATTCAGAGTGATCTGGCTGAAGGCTGAGCATCAACTGAAGTATGTCTGTGACAATCAAAAAGGATGCTGTCCTTGTTCCATGGCCCTCATGGACCTAGATAATTACCCCCATCTCCCATCCGCAGCTCTGAAATTCTTGCAAAGATAAAACAGAATGAAATTATTTTGACACTGTTCATTCATCTGTATGAGCATGGAACAGGAAGGTTTGACAGGAAAATACGTCAGAGACATATGATAAACTAATACTATCCAGATGAATGCAAGTGCTGCCTGGAATATAGAGATGGTGGGTAAATTGCTTGAAATGAGCCTTATTGATTCCACTCTGTGTTGATGGGGCATATCTGGAAGACGAAGTTTCATTTAAACACTTGGTCACTGCAGTAATTAATTGAGCCCTGGGACAGTTTATGTAAAGGACTGGCTCTGATTCTTTAGGAGCTGGTGACTATCTCTCTTAAATATGAAGCACGTTAATAGCAGAACAGCTAATTTATTATAATGGAATGGAAAAATACCATAGCACCCTTGTGGCCCAGATAATGCAGCAGCAGGTTACTGCTCTGATGAATAGGGACGTTGATCAGTAGATGTAGCGCTTTCTAGTCTTAGAAGAGAATAGATCAATTTCTTCTTCTTTATGAAGAATGATTCCTTTGCAGTGCTGCTGAGAGCTGTGGACATTTACACCTGAGTTAATCACCCCCAGAACAGTCCAACCACTACAGGTATTCTTAGCTGTTATTTTTCTTGCTATATAAATAAGCAATTAATTTTTAAACCAGGAAATATAAGAGACATTTGATTTCTATTTCTATGCCTTGGTGGTATTTTTATAGGCTTCTACTGCTCATATTGCATTTGAGGAAGACCAGAGAGGGGAAAGGCTGTCTCCAGTGGGCTGGGAAGGCTGCAGATGGGAACATGTGGGGCTTCTAGGCTGAGTGAGCTTTATTTGGGTGGGCAGCCCAGAGAAAGGCTGGGGTTCAATAGATGGCACTCTTCCCTCAGAGTCTGCTTTGTCCATGCCTAGGTTGAGCTGGTGTGGAGCTGGGAAGGGACATGAGCTCAGTGCCCTCCACATTATTGCAAACACAGTTTCCAAACTCTTTACACACCTCTGTGAGCTGCTGGTTGTAGGCCTAGTGCTCTATCAGCATTGTTTAGAGATGCCAGTTACAAACCCCTTTCTTTCCTGGCATTCTGGCCCCACAGCTCCTTGTTTGCCTTTACTTGATTTTTAGAGGTGACTTGTATCTGAGCACACAGAAAAGCACAGGAATGGAGCACACAGCTGATCCAGCTTTGGTAGCAACTCTCTCCCAGTTTTTCTCTCAACCAATATCTGAGATTTCTTACAGACAGGTTTCACAGCAGACAAAAAAATGACATAGAGACAGTGTTGATGAATGCCCTGAAAAACTTTTTCCTGGCCATCACCAAAGAATAGCATTATAATAGTATTACTGAATGAGTGACATTTAAGATGATACATAATGCTTGGCATAAAGAGGACTCCTAACATAAGAATCAGTGTCTGGATTTTATTATGTCATTTAACTTAACTTTTGATTGTCATTAATTTGGGAAACATTGCACTCCCAGCAGATACTAAAAAAGGAAAAGGCAGCTTTGTCCTATACTGCAAGCACATGAATAGCAAATCTCCCCATGCCAAGATTCAGGTCTATTTGCAGAGAGTTCCCTGCTGTTCTCACTGCCCCTACTTTCACTATGGTAATAAGATCTTCATGATTTAAGAATACTTCAATAATTTTCTGTAACAGTCTTTTCTTGTGGTCTCTTCTGATCTCACTTCCATGTTCAGCCTGTGTCATGCTTAAGAGATTACCCAAGGCTTTCTTCAGCTGAAACAAAGGTGAAGCAGCACCCTATTGACTCTCCTTAGATTTGCAGATGTGCACTGAGGTAGTCCTGCACATTTAATCACGAAGAGAGAACACAGAGCTGAAATGAGGGTGACTATTCCACAGTAAATTCTGATTATCCCTTAATGTCAAACTGACATCTGACTGTGTTTCAGCTTGTGAAAAACATCCTGGAAAATTGTTTAGGGAATAGCAAAATGACCTTTTAAAAAAATGTCTTGTTTCAATAATGCAAAATGCTTTGATGACTTTTTTTTTAGAATAGTTTCAAAATTATGAGGTAAATTTATATTAGATATTAGAAATAACTTCTTGACTGGTAAGCAGGATGAAACTCACAAAAAAGAAAAGCCTTGTGAGGCTAGATTAGACAAAGCTCTGCCAGGGTGCTCTATTTAAGTTGATTGTAGCTAAGAAGCCAAGGAATGGACAGTCAGTTGCTGTCTTCAGGCAACTCCCGCCCTGTCAGTTCTGAGATACTCTGCAATAAAACACATTATCACTAGCAGTGAAAGAAAATGCTCTGAATGTCTCAAAATGAAATGTTTCAGCTATATCGAAAAGGAATGAGGAGACTATTTTTGTAAAATCTACAGATAGAAACATTCCTGCAAAAGTGCTTTGATTTAAGTAGGACACAATTTTCCATCAGGAATTTTTTTAAACCAGTTTTCCTCTTCGTCTCTTTGGGGAGTGCTTTGTTACACAACTGTGACTTTCACCAGAAATTCTTCCAATGGCCTGTTCCTTGGGTGTTTGCTAGAGAAGTGGTTCCACAGTTCATGTGTTTCCTGGTCAGATGTGTTTGGATTGCAGCTCTGCAGAACCTTCTGTTGGTCTGGCTTGTCTGACTCACACCAGTGTGCAGCACACTGAGGGGAGAGATCCTTGCAGCACCACAGAGAGGGAGGTCATGCTGATGGGTTTCAGGTCACTGACAGAATCCAACCCTGCAGAGCCTACGTCTGTATTTGCAAAACGTTGTTTGTGTCCTGAAAACTTCAGCCAAGAAACTGTCTGTGTGGATCTAATTGCAGGTCAAATTGACAAACAACAGTATGTGCTTGACTCTAAACATTAATCTAATTTTATATAGTCTGTAACCAGAAGCCATGGCCCTTTATCAGAGGGTTTTACAGGCTATGTCTATACTAGTAAATAAAACAGGCAGGGGCAAGTCTCTAGTCTTGAGGCCAGTAGGTGCTGCTTGGTGTGTGCCCAACCAGAAGGAGCTCTGCTCCCCTTCTCCCATAAATCAGAACTGCCACATCCAAGAGAGGCCTCTGCCCTTGCTACCCCTGAGCTCTTCCTAAGCAATGTTTGAGACAGCAAAGCCAAAGCCAGTGTTAGGGACTGTGGTAATAGTTGGAGAGTGTTAGTGTTGAATGGAGACTTGCAGACTAGCACTTGGCCTGTACCTTGACCTTCTTTATTTGATTTCTATAATTGTAACCACACGTGAAGCCATACCCACTCTCTGTATTTTCTCCTTCAGCATTTTGCTAAAGTAAGGAAGGGCTATATGGATTTTCCATGCCTCCCTACCCTCACAGAAAACACACAAAGAGGTGGTGTGGCTTGCCCAGGTTTATGCAAAAAATCTTATAGAAAAACTGGAATGTCTATGCCAGGCTCTATGTCATACCAGACCGCTATTGTTTAAAAATGTGCACTAACAGAACTCTGTTTTATGCAAGGATTTCTTTTGTCTGTTGTTGCAATGGGTAGGGACTTCAAAGTATATGTACTTTAAAGTATTCTAAACTATATTTATAAAACCAAAAGAAACCTCGGAACAGATGGGAAACAATGAATTTTTAAACACACTTCTCCCCTTAAAAATTTGATAAGATACAGTGTTATTTTTGCCTCCTGTTTGTTTAGAGTGGAAAATTTATTTCAATTAGAGTGGCAGCTCCTCACCCCCAAAACATTCCATAATTATCAGCTAAAAGTGCAGAATTAACAGAAAAATCTGTTTTATTAATTGCTCACAAACATAAATCGTTCAGACAATACAACTCTACTTCCTGCTTGGGCACTTATCCAGGCAGTGCTCAAGCTGAGATTTATTTCCTTTTCTTTAATTTTAATTCAGTGCGCTGCCACAGATACTGTGCACAAACACGAAGCGGGGTACCTGACTTAATTATATATTTTTGCCTTGGAAAGCGTGACTTTACACATCCCCTTAATACAAGCGCAGTCCCTGTGCAATCTCTCTCACTGTGGGTTCTGGCAGGTGCCTGTGTCGGGGCAAGCAGCGGCGGTCCGGGACGGTGCTGCTTACTGCCGCTGCCCGAGAGCTGGGGCACGGAGACACTGACACACCGAGAGCAGCTCCGTGTCTGTCCGGGGTCCGGAGACACTGACACACCGAGAGCAGCTCCGTGTCTGTCCGGGGTCCGGAGACACTGACACACCGAGAGCAGCTCCGTGTCTGTCCGGGGTCCGGAGACACTGACACACCGAGAGCAGCTCCGTGTCTGTCCGGGGTCCGGAGACACTGACACACCGAGAGCAGCTCCGTGTCTGTCCGGGGTCCGGAGACACTGACACACCGAGAGCAGCTCCGTGTCTGTCCGGGGTCCGGAGACACTGACACACCGAGAGCAGCTCCGTGTCTGTCCGGGGTCCGGAGACACTGACACACCGA
The DNA here is from genome assembly GCA_013400855.1 of Buphagus erythrorhynchus. Classification (NCBI taxonomy): domain Eukaryota; kingdom Metazoa; phylum Chordata; class Aves; order Passeriformes; family Sturnidae; genus Buphagus; species Buphagus erythrorhynchus. The sequence goes on along the minus strand of VZTT01030404.1, from coordinate 18,998 downwards.
GAGCAGCTCCGTGTCTGTCCGGGGTCCGGAGACACTGACACACCGAGAGCAGCTCCGTGTCTGTCCGGGGTCCGGAGACACTGACACACCGAGAGCAGCTCCGTGTCTGTCCGGGGTCCGGAGACACTGACACACCGAGAGCAGCTCCGTGTCTGTCCGGGGTCCGGAGACACTGACACACCGAGAGCAGCTCCGTGTCTGTCCGGGGTCCGGAGACACTGACACACCGAGAGCAGCTCCGTGTCTGTCCGGGGTCCGGAGACACTGACACACCGAGAGCAGCTCCGTGTCTGTCCGGGGTCCGGAGACACTGACACACCGAGAGCAGCTCCGTGTCTGTCCGGGGTCCGGAGACACTGACACACCGAGAGCAGCTCCGTGTCTGTCCGGGGTCCGGAGACACTGACACACCGAGAGCAGCTCCGTGTCTGTCCGGGGTCCGGAGACACTGACACACCGAGAGCAGCTCCGTGTCTGTCCGGGGTCCGGAGACACTGACACACCGAGAGCAGCTCCGTGTCTGTCCGGGGTCCGGAGACACTGACACACCGAGAGCAGCTCCGTGTCTGTCCGGGGTCCGGAGACACTGACACACCGAGAGCAGCTCCGTGTCTGTCCGGGGTCCGGAGACACTGACACACCGAGAGCAGCTCCGTGTCTGTCCGGGGTCCGGAGACACTGACACACCGAGAGCAGCTCCGTGTCTGTCCGGGGTCCGGAGACACTGACACACCGAGAGCAGCTCCGTGTCTGTCCGGGGTCCGGAGACACTGACACACCGAGAGCAGCTCCGTGTCTGTCCGGGGTCCGGAGACACTGACACACCGAGAGCAGCTCCGTGTCTGTCCGGGGTCCGGAGACACTGACACACCGAGAGCAGCTCCGTGTCTGTCCGGGGTCCGGAGACACTGACACACCGAGAGCAGCTCCGTGTCTGTCCGGGGTCCGGAGACACTGACACACCGAGAGCAGCTCCGTGTCTGTCCGGGGTCCGGAGACACTGACACACCGAGAGCAGCTCCGTGTCTGTCCGGGGTCCGGAGACACTGACACACCGAGAGCAGCTCCGTGTCTGTCCGGGGTCCGGAGACACTGACACACCGAGAGCAGCTCCGTGTCTGTCCGGGGTCCGGAGACACTGACACACCGAGAGCAGCTCCGTGTCTGTCCGGGGTCCGGAGACACTGACACACCGAGAGCAGCTCCGTGTCTGTCCGGGGTCCGGAGACACTGACACACCGAGAGCAGCTCCGTGTCTGTCCGGGGTCCGGAGACACTGACACACCGAGAGCAGCTCCGTGTCTGTCCGGGGCCCGGAGACGCTGACACACCGAGAGCGGCTCCGTATCTGTCCGGGATCTGGAGACACCATTGGACCGAGAGCTCCGTGCGGAGCGGCAGCTCCTGTGTCTGTGTCCCGTGCCTCTGCTGCGGGTAGGCTGCCTTTGGAGAGAAAAGGAGGTGGACAGATGGGGTGATAATGCCCTCAGCCACACTTACTGGTCTGTCAGAGCCCGCGGCTGCCTCTAACAGCATCCCAGCACTGCCTCCACACTTAACAAATCTTCTGTTTCAGTAATACCAGCACAAATTTCCCTGTGGCAAGCTCCGTTGTCTCTCATGTGCACACCCAAATGTTCAAAAACCCTAGCTGGGCTCCCCAAGCCATGCTGTGATCAAGCATTTGAAAATCGAATTCTGCGGTTTTGCCTTATGATATTCGAATTGTACAAGAATAAAAGATAGCAAGTTTTTTTTTTTTTTTGTACATTTTGTACATTTTTGTACATTTAGCAGAGGGTTTTTTGCTATGATAAAGCTGAATTTTCACGTATCTGCATGAATTCTTAGGGATACAGTGAACTCTTTCTTCCAGGACTTCCCTGAGACCCTGGGGTGGCCCAAGGCACTGCCAGACCCGTGCATGTTCAAGCTGTGGTCCCACATCAGTGCCACTGCCAGGCTCTGCATGAAGGACAATGAGGAGGTTTTATCAGCAGATTGAGGGTCTGTGATTGCCCCCTGGAGCAGACATGACATTACTTCTTTCCTGCAGGAAAATGAGAGCAAAGAAGAGCAACATGGGGCTGTGGCAGAGGGACGTTGCTGTCAGGGAACTGTGTGTGTCTGTTCCATGGTAGCCCAGTCCTGTGGAAGCAGAGTGATGGCCACTGTCATCTCAAGGGACTAGCCTGCCCGGAAATTCTGTTCTTTGGCACAGTCAGCACCTACTCTTTATATATCAGACCCTACATGACTTGCTGCCTCTTCAGACTTGCAGCTGAGTGTGTTGGTTTTGATCATTAGAGCCTCTCACTGTCTTTGTGCATTACTCCATTCAGCTGGGAATTGTTTTCAGTGAGAATCATCTGCTCTGGAGTTGATCCCAATCTCAGCCACAGATAACATCAGTGAAATGGAAGGTCCAGACACAGAATCGTGATCAAGAAACAGTGATTTATAGAACTCGTTGACAGATCAGTATATGTCAAGATATATAAGAATATGTTAATGCGACTTCAATAGACGGATTTTCTGAATGTTAATGGCAAATCATATTTTGTTCTTGGTAAAGATTTACCTTTTTAATGTGTGTTGTAAGTGTACACTTGTGCAGAAAGTGTTAACAAACTAGCAGATACATTTATTTCATTCTATAGAGTGTATCAAAGAGCTATTTATCCACAGTACAGTGATCATAAATTTGGTTTCCTTAGTGATTTCCCCTGTGTGCATGAACTCTGGTTTATGTTCAAATTCTTTTCCCTGTTAGATCAAATTATTTGTCTTCAGGGAAGATGGGTGTACTGAAGAGACAGAGTAATATTTGGGACAGAAATCTGAAAAATGAGTGCTTTTGTGATTATTTACAAGGCAGATATTGGAGAACTGTGTGTTCATTATGTTGTGCTAAAATTATTGGCTCAAAAAATCTGGCTTTTATCCATAGGGATGGAATGGGGCATGTATTAATTCCAACACTCACAGTTGCATATCAGGAAGATAGATGGAGGAAGAAATTCACAAAAAACTTCTCAAAACCTAAGTTTTTTTCTAAAATTGCCCTTCTTCATATGGATTTTCTACTCCATAATCTTGTGACTCTGGAGACATGCCTTAGATCACTTCATTGTAATATCTTGTGTTGAAATGAGCAGTGTTCATGTGAGCAAATGAGAGTAGGACCAGTCCCTTGGGGTTTCAGTATCTGGTTGTTTGAGGATAAAAATCATCTGTTCTTACACACTTTATTCCTTCACATCCTTCGTATCTATCCTGAAGAAGGATTTTTGAAAGTATAGTAAGCGACCGGGATTTTCAGACTAAGAAATATAGAAATGGAGGAAGAAAATTTTATGCCTTTAAACATTAAAATATTTCCTTTTTTAAGAGCAAAGAAATTTGAATTATAAAGATGCAGGTTTATATGAGGTTGCAACACTATCTGAGGCTGTACAAGTAGGATCTGAATGATTTTGTTACAGATGTTAGCAAATCCACAGATCCAGTAATGTGTAGTGCTCCTTGCTCTGCAGCCTGTTGGGAGCCACGCTGTGCTCTGACTCTTTGAGAAGAGATGGCTGACAGTACTCTTTGTCTGTAACTCTCTTGTTATTTTTTTTTTTAGTACTGGAGTACAAATGTGAGATAAATTACAGTATTGTCTTGGCTGTGTGTCCTTCCTGGGGTGCAGCTCTAATTGCATGGAAGTGTTACGTTTGCTGTTATAATGGTGTTTGGGGGCTGTGATCAGTATCTGCTCAGCTGTCCCAGACGCTGTCACACTTGCAGAGTTCGTAATAGTTGTAGAAGTGAGTCTTGAGGAGGGACTTGCAGATTGGAAGCTAAAGCTTTGTTCCTTACTGAGCAAAGAAAGGGTGAAAATCTTCTGAAGTTGAAGTGGAGCATTAAGTAGCCCACTGCAACAGCAGTGATAGTGCAGGACATGGGCAAGGGGGCTTGAGCTGAGGTTAGAAGCAGAAGATACTCTTGTTCTATTCCACACTTCTAGCAAAATGATGGTGTTCAGTTACTAAAAGTGTGACTGCCTTTGAAAATTCAGGAACTAAAAGAGCAAAGCGGTATTTTCTACACTTTCACCTTCATTTTGTTGCTGTTCTCTGCATTCATCCTTTGATTGCTCATACACTGAGTGACTGCAAAAAACCAACCAAACAAGCCCTAGCAGATCTAGTAATTTTTTTTGCTTGCTTGCTTTTTTTTATCCCACTTAACCAAGACAGAAAAGTGAAAGGCATACAACAGGGGAACATGACAGCCCAGGAGAGGAACAGAAAACATTTTCATGCAAAACAGCTTGTTTTGGATTGACACAGGAATTGATTGTTTTAATGACTGGAAAAGAAAAGGATGCTTAAAGGCAAATTATATGTTTTTTGATACATATAATTTCTGCAACTTGTGCCTTGTAGAAGTGTTAGGATCTGATTCTGTGGGAAAACTCAGGATGGACAGTGAAGTTCATCTCAGATTTTCAAAGCTATATTGACTGTTTTGCTCTAGTACATTATGACAACATAGTGACAATCAGTTTGGCAGCCACGTAGCCCCTAGATTTTCTAAAGTGGTCTAAGTGGTTGTCAGTTTATTAATGTTCTCATAATGGTGCCTTTATACAGCTTGTTTCTGTGCTGATTTCCTAAGTAGGACACCACTACTTTTGTGGTGGCAACTCTTGTGGCAAGGGCTGAGTGAAGTGTGTCATACCATGTGAGTTAATTTGGTCTAACAGCAGTTCATTCCCCAGACAAATAAGAAAAGGCACTGGTGTATGTGAAAAAGAGTCTTGAGCTATGTTCCTTTAATGTTGTTATAAGAGTGTGGTAGTGTTTTAAAAAGGGGAAAGAAATTAAAATTTATAAACTTAGGACTTGCATGGCAAACCTGACATAAGAATTATAACAGTTGCTTAATGCACTTGTTTTAAAATTACTAAGGAAACTTAAAGGATACTAGCTATTAGCAAATTGTTTACTCAAAGTATCTCAAAATGCATGGTCCTGATAGCTGTTGCCTTAGCTACTTCCTAATGGCCAGCAAGATCTTTGTTTTCTTATTTAAAGTTTCTCTGAATAGTTCACCATAATATCAAATAATTCTTGCTGAAGGGTAGTTAATGACCCAATATATAGCTATTGTAACAAAATGATGTCTGTTAAGGAAGCAGTCTTTAAAAGAATAATTAGCCAGTTTTCATGGAGCTCTGGGTGGTGGAAGTTCAGCTCCTTAGCATGATATTTATTTAAGCACATTTTAGGAACAATTTAAGTCAGACATTTGTTTTTCTCTAATGGACACTGGGAGTTTTCCACCACTGAACAAACAGATTTTCACAGTTCTAGCTGTTGTGCTCCTGAGCAGTGTTTCTCTTGAAAGGGTTTCCTACCAGCTGTGGACTTACAATATATTATGTGATGCTGAAGGTCTAATGTCTTAGTTAACAGGCTGTTAATTATGTTAATGGTGCTTAGGAAAAGATTATTATGAAATTTAGTTAATAGTCCTTTGCAGAGCAAAAACATTGTAATATAGAGAAATGAAGATATCACCATGGTGTCTCTTAGTGAATGAGTAGATGAAGAGATGAAAAGGATACATTGCTTATTGCTGAAACCTTACAAAAAGAAAAAGTGAAATTTCAAAATAAATAATTTAATTGGAGTCATGATACAGGTCTTGCTACTGCCCATCCAGCCTCTGGTGCTGTTATGTTTTGACCCATTGTCACTGACAGTCTTTCAGAACATGATGGCATTCAAGGTGTAAAAACTGGGTAAGTATAGAAGTAATGAGAATTAAAATCCCTGAGGTAAAGCCATGTCATGACATATTTCACTACAAAGAATAACATAGGCAGATATTTCCATGATGAATAATGTGCTAATAAAGTAGTGTGTTTGTAAAACTAGATTGAATGGAGCAAATTAGAGAGGGTTTAATAAGACATATGATATTATTATGGAGCTTATTTGTGCTTATTTGCAAGTCCTTGATAAATTTGCTCTTGGAAACTTTGGTACACAGTGGCAATTCCGGAGTCATTTGAAAGAAGTGAAAAATCCATGTGATGATGTCCATGAGAAAACAGAAGTTAGTTCCACAAGGTAAAAACCCACAGTACTGGAGTCTTAAATATGCAATGCACATCTTTATGTAGGGTGGTTAGATGATTTTAATCCAGATTTATTGGTCTTTTAAGTTATTCAAACTTGGCACATATACTCTCTGTCAATGAGAGAAATGTAGTGTTATAAAAAACGTATTTTAATACAAATTTTCTTTAATAGTTTCAGGATTTTCAAGAAAAAAAAAAGGCAAACCAGTTTCCCTGTCTTGCTACCCTCAAATCCTCCACCATGCCTTCAGGTTTCAAGCAACAAATCAGTATCTATTAGGAGTCAGTAAGTTAGTGGGTATTCTACTTAGCATGCTATAAACTAGAAATTTATAGGATGGGCCTCATGTATAGAATTGCAGAATGGTTTGGGATGGAAGGGACTTTTAAGGATCATCTAGTTCCAACCTCTTGTCATGGGCAGGGACACCTTCCCAGCGACCTGGAATCAAAATATGTAGAAATATAAAAGGACTGTGATAAGCAAAAAAAAAAAAAAAAGATATGGATGATTGTATACTATAACCAGTTTAAGTTATATCTCTTACTTTTATGTGGGGTTTTTGTTGTAGGTTTTGGATTTTTTAAAGAATTACTCAAATAGCACAGCAAATATTGCTTGGATTTTAATATTAGACATTGTCTTTCAGATTCAGCTGAAGAAATGCAAAGGAATCAGTGATATAGTCCTAAGGCCAGTTCTGGCATATTTGGAAGCAGAGATGGAGCTGCTCCTAAGCACTTTTGAGGGCCAAGAGTGCAGCTGACAACAGTTGGAAATGCACTCACTGCAGCCATTGTAATTCAGACTGTGAACAAGAAGTGAGGGAGGCATAATTTTCTTGTTTGGATTTGCCACTAACTTGTGAGAAAACTTGGGCAACTAAATGCACTACAGCAATGCACCAGACATTTCACATCTTGTTGACACACTGTTAGAAACCAAAAGGCTGTCAGGAATCTCAAGCAAGATAACATTAATTATGAAAAATTATCTGATGAGAATCCATCATATCCCTGCTCAAACAGTCCATCGTAATGCAAAAGATTGTAGGAGCTGAATTAATTAGTATACACTGCCAATGGCATATGCAAATGAGGATATCTAGTAGGAAATCAAAGTTATGAACTGGTAAAACAGCAGGTGCACTGATAGCTCATGCTAGAGAAAGATTTGGTTGGTGCAAATCTGCCATTTAAACTGCAAATCTCCAACAGAAAGGTTATTCCAGTTTTCCTATATGATGTAAAAGCTGAAGTGTTGGCTGTAAAGGCAGAGCCATTATCTGTCAAAGGTGTGCTTCTGGGCACCCGGAACAGTACAACAGGGAGTGTAAAGAATAGGTACATTGAACAGAAACGTCTTGGAACTAGCAAGACAAAAGGAAGAAAAACAAGAATTAACACAGAGGATGGACTGGAGGCTCTTTTATTTGGTTAGGTTTTGCTCCTAGAAGGTTTGATGGCAATGAAGGGATCTACAATCAGGATATTTGTTTTTTTGTCCTTGATGACTTACTGTGATTTGAATATGTGTAGTGTAGAATGAATATGTGAATCCAGAATGTAGACAGTTTGTTTTATGATACGTTTTCTCTTTTGGCCTCAAAAGCAATGAGAGTATTTTCACTGTGCATTTTCAGAACTGATGAGTTTTAAAAGCATTCTTCCCATGTGAGAGCATCATATGAAGAATGGAATTACCAAGCTACAACAAAAAAGATTTTGTTTGCCAGATAAAACAAAAGGAATATTAGCCTCTTCAACAGCATACTTAAGAGTTTAATTTATATGCAACATAATTGATCTGAATCATAACAAAACAGAATAAGTACCTTGGAGATTTCAAAGAAAATGTTAGTATTATTACTTGATTCAAATACCAAGTGATGGTAATATAAAAATATTTATTTTCACAACATGTTGCAAACATGACAGCTTGATAATATTCTTGATGATTATAGCTGACATTTTCTTTGAAAAATAATAAACAATATGGTCTCCTGGAGCAATTACACAAATGATTATTGGTAATGTGCCCTGAGATATTCATAGAGAATAGCTCTCAGAATAGGGCCAGGGTTCCTCCAAGGCTGGTGTGGTGCTTTGACAAATGCCTCCCATCTCTCCGCAAGCAAGTAAGAACCTGAGCCTGAGAAGTGAGAAAAGAACTTTCAGAAAAGACATAATGGTTATTAAAAAAGGTTGAGAATTACAGTGCTTCAAGTAAAACACAGGAAGCTGTAATGCCATTTTATGTTCAAATAAAGCTGATCCATTATGTTACACAGAACTCAGAGAAATGTATTAAGCACTTAAGGATTCCGCAGGATAAAGAGCTGTACTGCATATCTCATCAGTTAAATATTTATTTCTGAGGACAGCTAAGGACAATACTTTCATGTGCAGAAGTGATAATGCTGTAAATGCAGACAAATGATGGTAAAATCCCTGTAGG